>JAMQGT020009931.1:0-174615 GCA_024447675.2 Pterophyllum scalare
GTGCTTGATGACACCTGCCAGGCATGTTGAAGATTTCAGAGAATCCCATTTAAACCAATGCCAAAACATTTTTCCTTTTTCCCATTCCTAAAAGAACTGCACTTTATAATTTATGTATATTTTAAATAAGGCACGCACATGTATTTCTATGCAGCTACTTAAATTATATGTGCATGCAACAAAGATGTTAATGTATGACCAGCACAGACTTGCATGTACACTTACTGCATGCTGTCTTTTGCCTTTCAGATAAGGGAACAGTGCTGAAGGTGGTGACAATCCCCAGGGAGAGCTGGCATGACCTCGAGGAGGTTGTACTGGAAGAGATGACTGTCTTTAGGGTATGATGTTTATAATTGAGTGTTAACAACCTCCCTATAAAAACACACATATTGTTGGAACATGTGGTGTTAAATGTGCTCCATTTGTTTTGTACAGGAGCCTACTCCCATTACTGCTATGGAGCTGTCCACCAAGCAGGTAAAAACTTGCTTTCACACTTTGTGATTAATCCAAAAACTGTTGACAAGCCTAAAGGTCTAAGTGAAACAAATTTGAGGTCTTTAAACATACACTGATATCCATAAGCAAAGAATGTGCCTACTGAGGACTAAACCCACAGGCACCTTCTTTTTGCAAGAACCTTTCCAAGTGAACCACGCAGGAACATTTAATTTTTACATCCTTGCTCTTTCTCTGACTCCCACAGCAACAGCTGTACCTTGGCTCAGCGCTGGGTGTATCGCAGATGTCTTTACACCGTTGCGAGGTGTATGGGAAAGCTTGCGCTGAGTGCTGCCTGGCCAGAGACCCTTATTGCGCCTGGGATGGTGCTGAGTGCTCAAGATACTTTCCTACTGCCAAGAGGTAGGAGCCTGCAATCACTAAACACCACTTTTCAACCTTTATTTATCCTCGGAGGGTTTGCTGAGCGTGCACGCTGCTTTTCAACAACATCCTGTATTAATGTCGTCACACGCAGTCACACCTGGGACTTATCAGTACACCTGCATTCTGCTGTTTCAGTTGGCTTTAAAACAATTAGTTTTAAATGTTATGCTCAAGGGCATCCTGATGCACAACCTTGTTTCTCTAGCGTCAGACCTCCACTGGCTTATTAGTAAATGTTGTGACTCCAAAAAACAGACACAGATAGGCCTTACATGCCAAAACTTCTAAACATGGAAGTAATCTGAATATCACACAGGCATGAAATAGAGTCGTTAAACACACATACACGCTAATTATGCATACCAAAAAAAGTACAAACCAGCAACTTAGCTGGTAAGAGTTGTTCTGAGTTGTGTTTCAAATCATCCTACCGCCAGGATACACATGCACTCGCATAAAGAAACACACAAATACATATACAAAGACAAGCTCACACACAATAAATTATAGCCACCAGGAGCTGCCTGACCACTTCACCCTGTAGCCAGGAGGTATGAACATACACACCCTCAAATTGCCCTCTGTTGTACCCAGCAGGATTAGGCTGACCACTACAGCCCTCCCATACAAACACATAGCACTACACCCCCGCGTCTCATTCATCTAGAACTTCTCACACCACCAGAAGTAGGCAAGTGGGTATACTCCAACTTGGCAAGATTACAGACGAGGTGGCACACCCCATGTTTAAAGCGGGGACTGGCTCCTCTCCGCTCTCCACTACACTGCAAATATTTTCCCTAGCAGAATGAGAACCAGACACCCAACGGTGCACGGGCTCAGACGGCCAAAAAAGACAGGAATGTTAGCCCAGGAAATGTACAGAGGAGGGACGTGTGAGAAAGTGGGGATGTAAGTGGTCATAATTTTGTGTGTAGAATTCAAACAACCATACTGAGCATTTTATTCTCTTGTTTTTTTGTTTTTTTTAACCTTCAGTGGTTCTGCTTTTTATCTCTACCTTGCTCCGTTCCCTTCTTTCCAAGCCTTGCCTCATGTTTGGCTGACACCCGATTTGATTTTTACGGCAGCCATCAGCGGTTTTTGAACCATGACAACTAGGAACTAGGGAGACATTCACAGCTAGTCAGTAAAGCCAGACTTTGAAAATGCCTTGCCATCGCAGTAAAAAGCCAGATCACACAGTAGATTTTCATATGGCGAGGACAAAGCGTGAGCCTGCTTTTAGAACGTATTTCAAGGGCAAAACAATGCTGTATGTGTTTCATAATAACGGCTCATCAGAAGGCAATGAAGCGCACTGTTTCACTGCTCAGCAGGTTTATGTTTCTTACATTCTGCTGTTTTTTTTTTCCCATCCATGTGATTTAACAGTGGAGTAAAGGTTGAAACAGTGCCCATTTTCCTGGGCATTGGGTAAACATTGCCCCCAAGTGGTAGAAATAAAATGGTACAGAGAAAATAGCCAAGTGCATTTCTTGTCTCGCAGAGCAATGATTCCCCAAATATAGGGTACAAATATACCACTGGAGACTTGGAAAGATCATCTTAGCTTTTATAATTAAAGACCTGAGCAAACAATTTTGAGCAGAAAAGTTAACTAAAAGTATAATATAATAAGTAGCAGCAGCCAAAAGGAATTCATAAATGATTTCAATGAAAAAGCAACAGTCAAAAAGTGAGTAAATGGTTGGCAGGTCACTTAAAGTGTATCAGTGGAAATTCTTAGCTAATAGCATGGGTAATCAAATGAAGCTGTTAGCTAAACAATTAGCAAACAGTTGAAACAGTCATTTGCTAAAATTATAAATAACAAGTCTACAATTTTGTCAGGAGTGGACATCCCCCCCCCCATGAACAATATACCAAAGTATTCTAGGGTCAAATGTGAGGCCATCTGCCCAACAGCTAAAGCCTGGCCCAAACTGGGTCATGCAACAGGACAATGATACCAAGCAGCAAATCTACAAGAGAATGGAAAAGAGACAAATTTAGGTGTTGCAACGGCCCAGTCAGAGTCCAGATCTCAACCTGATTGAAATACTGTGGTGGGACCTTAAGAGACCTGTGCATACATGAACCTAAATCTCAGTGAAGTGAACGCTGTAAAGAAGAGTGGGCCAAAGTCCCTCCACAACGATGTGAGATACTGATGAAGTCATACAGAAAGCAATAACTTCAAGTTATTGCTGCTAAAGATGGTTCTACGGTACAACTACTGAATTGTGGGGTGTATTTAGTTTTTCACAGGACCTTACAGAGTCCTGTGAAAGCCTTCTTTTTCCACAGCTGTATGTTTTCACTACTTCCATTCAATTTCACTGTTTTGTTTTTTTTCCCCACAGACGAACAAGACGGCAGGACATCAGGAATGGAGATCCTCTGTCCCAGTGCTCAGACCTGCAGCATCACGGTACCTTAAAGATTTCATACAAGCACACACACTCTGTCTACTCTTCATGCCACTTGCATCTCATTACTTTGTCTGTGTGTGTTGTGGTTTGAACAGATGACATGGATGGCTTAGGGGACAGCGTGGAGGACAGGAGTGTGTTTGGTGTGGAGAACAGCAGTATGTTTCTGGAGTGCAGCCCCAAGTCTCAAAGAGCGCTCATCTACTGGCAGCTACAGAAGCCCAATGATGAGCGCAAGCATGAGGTGTGTATGTGCAGGGTGACATGATAGGATAGTGCTAGATTGTTATAAAATCCACATTAACTATTTGATAGAATTAGACTTCTGCAGACAAAATATCTCCGTCCTGGGTTACACCTTTCCTGCTCCATCATCTAGTGACTTACGACTCTTCTAATCTTTAACCTCAGAGACCTAACAGGGTGAAAACCTTTGGGTGTGGATGTTTAGATTAACTTTTGTGCTGTGGCTGTATTTTTATAGCTGGCCTTTCTGGGCGTGTTATTTTAGGTACCAACGAGCAAGAGAAATATGATACAAAAAGTCCAGCTGAGTAATAGATCCACGAGTCAGAAGTCGTATTAAATGCAAAACACAGCAGTTAATAATTTTATCCGGAAGGATATTACTGCCTCAGAAAAAATATAGTTTTCAGTTCGGAAATTAACCTAAAAAGAGTTTGCTGTGCCCACCCACATTTAAGCCAGGTTTTACTTTTTGCTGGACGGCATCATTCTGTGTTGACAGCCCAGGTGATTGATGTAGCTGCAGTTTTTCCATGCAGTGTGAAGCAGCGTGTAGAGATATATGCCTTCTCCTGAATGTAAGGGGACTAAATGACAGTATCGCTTTCCAGAAATGATGACCTGGTTATGAAAAATTGGTTCGGGGGTGTAATTTGATAGAAAGAAAATTGTATAGTTCCTACATGAATCTTCTCGCGTCAACATTTGTGGATTTTCTGAGTAACTGAGTTGTAATTTCTGGAAAGAATTTTTCAAATGTCTTTTTTTTTTTTTTTGTGGGGTGCTTTTGAGCACTGCAAGGCAAGTGTTATTTTGTTCAATTATATTCAAGAGGAAGCAGACATCTCTATAGCTTATACATCTCAAATTCACATTAAAATAATCTAAATAGATAAATGGTATTATAGGCCAGAGGAGAATCATGAGCTCCCTTTTCTTTAATTTTCACCCATTCTATTTCTTTGTCTTTCTCTCTGTTTTTTTACAGATCAAGCTAGATGACAGAGTGCTGCGTACAGACCAAGGTCTGCTGATACGCAGCCTCACTCAGTCTGACACAGGCATCTACCATTGCCAGGCTGTTGAACACGGCTTTATCCAGCCTCTGCTGCGCCTCAACCTCCAGGTCATCCCCACCCAGAGACTGGGTGACATCCTGCCGGGACTTCCTGGGGCAGGAGGTGGCGTAGGTCAGTCAGCCAAGCACAGGATGTGGTACCGAGATTTCCTGTCTCTCTTGGACCACCCAGAGCTAAACAGCGTGGAGGAGTTTTGCGATAGAGTGTGGAAGAAAGAACGCAAACAGAAGAGGGTCAAGACGCCTAACGGCAACAGTCAGGACAGGTCTGACAACACAGGCGGTTCCAACTCTGCATTACAGCCTAAAGCTTTACCTCCCAATGCTCAGAAACAGCAAGCCAGTCCACCTCTCAGTAGGCCATGGCTTCAGGCTGGACCTCTAATGGTGGAAGAGACAACACGGAGCCAGAATACCCAGAAAGGTCAACCAAATCTGAGTATATTGAGCAGTCAGGCACCTAAGAACATCCAGAAAAGCCAAACTGGTCAGAAGGGGCAGGCCAGGCAAGCTGGTTCTCAGCTTGCAGGGGGATCCCGAGCGAGCAGCCAGCATGCAACCAAGTGGAGACGGATGCAGGAAAATAAGAAGGGACGCAACAGGAGGACCCATGAGCTTCAAAGACCTCCACGCAGCGTTTGAAAAAAAAAAAGAAAAGAAAAAGAAAAAAGCACACATTAAACCAGATCGACACACATGCAAGCACAAACCCACGCATCCACACAAAAACACACAAATACGGTCTATAGATGCAATGTGTGATTCAGTGACCTCTCCATAACAGCAGCCAGAACAAAAAGAAAAACAGAAAAAACAAAATAAAAACATCTGAAACACTTTTTAGGTAGAAAAACATGAACTCCACACATGTAACGACAATAAAGCTCTCATTCAGACACAAAAGCACATAACCTGTGAAAAGGACAAAGATGAGAAGAGGACTGAAAAACTGGAATGCATACTGTAAATGTGTGAGGATATGCTGGTTGCCTGGGATACTGCCTGGCAGACACTTCAACCTCCTGTACATAAGCTACTAAAATAAGACTGGGACAAAAAAAAAAATGTTTAGTGAGGTGTTTGTTGGTAAGCAAATGGACACAAAGTGCTGAGGAGGACAGCTGCGGAGATGATAAAGGATTAATAAACATTTGCGGATGCAGGGATTCGTTGCAACCTGCCTCCCTGTTTGACCCGAGCATGTGAACTGCTACATGAAAACGATTCAGAAACTCTTATTTTGAAGAACTGTTTGAGGAGAATAGAACCTCTCATCTAGCCTTTCAATTCAAGACAAGCAGCACCCTTACAGGAGGGCGAGAGGGGCTGCGGTTTCACCTCAACATGTGCACAGCTTGCACCAGTGGTTCTCGCAGAACAGATGCATTATTACATGAAGAACAAACAAACAAACAAACAAACAAAAAAAAAACCCTGCAAAATCATGCAACTGTGCAAAAGTGCTTCATTATAACCCTCTCTAACTGAGGCTGGGAAAAAGCATTGTGCATGTTGTTGTTAATGTTTTAATAAGCTAATTATTTTAAGGAATTCTAGAGGCTTTTTTTTTTTTTTTTTTTTTACACCCTACCTAAAAAAAGTTCCATTTTTCTTTTTTTATTCACTCTCCTTTCCACACCAGTGCTTCTGTTTTGGGGTGGGGCAAAAATTGCAGGCATCATAATAGTCTTCATTGTGCATAAACTCCTTTCTGCTCCCAAGGATTCTGTGTAAGTTATTTTGTTGTTGCTTTTTCTGGGATTTATAGGGCACAAGCCCCAGTTGTCCGCTATGCTAAAAGCCCAGTCTGAAACAAGACTGCCAGTTGTTTGTGTACATATATACAACAAACTTAACTCTCTGTGTATATACAGTACATATACAGTACAAGAACACCACTTGATTATTATTTATTGCTCATTGTTTTGTGAAAGGGTTGCATTTATTTTTGATATTATGGTATTTTTGGCTCATCAGTATATCAGAGAAATAATGGCAACAGCAACAACAACAACAACAAAAAAATCTTTGATGGACCAAGTGGTTGGATATGTGTCAAGGAATCCCCCTTTTTCTTGGGGGTGGGGGGGGGGTAGCTGAACTGAATTAAGTTTAGGAGTGTGAGTGCAGGGGTTTGTGTGTTCATTAACCAAAATGTCTGACAGAGATCCCACCAACGATAAGCACAATTTTGTCTCTTTTGCCTTTCATACCAGATCATCTCACCGTTTTCCTGTTTTGTTTTGTTTTGTTTTGTTTTGTTTTGTTTTGTTTTGTTTTGTTTTGTTTTGTTTTGTTTTGTTTTGTTTTGTTTTGTTTTGTTTTGTTTTGTTTTGTTTTGTTTTATCCAGATCCAATCAACATTTTTCATCCCGTAGCTATTATGTGTAAGATAATTCCCCAAACTGAAAAACATTAGCTGTGAATTTCTGTAAGAAGTAGTGGAGAAAAAAAAAAGTTAAATCTAGTCTGAGGAGAAGACACATTATACTGCATGTGAATGCTACCTACAGTAAGTGCATCTTTTTTATTGTCTTTTTACGTGTTTTGTGTGAGAGGTAAAATTCCCTTAAAGCAAAGTGTGAATTAATTTTGCCAAACAGTGATATTAACAACTCATGATATTCTAGCCAAAGCTGTTTAAGGTCCAAACTCCTTAATCTTTGATTCAACAATGGTACCTCCTGTCTCCCCCCACCCCTGAATTCATGACAAGCGTAATGTGTCAATGCAATAAATTAGAGCAGATAGTGTTCCCTACCAACACTCAAAAGTTTGTTGTGTCCCTCCTAATCTGGGTCTCCCCCTCAGAGTTAGAAATGTGAGAGAGCTGGAAGTTACCGCTGCTGTAACACAGTTCTTTCTGGCATGCATTCAGTTGTCTAAATAAACATCTCTGTTACAAGAACAAGCGTCTTTGTTCTCATTCATGTCTAAAAACTTCTTGCCTGCTACAGACTCATTCTCACCCTATTATTAAAGGCCCCGAGGATGCCTCTAATTGATGTCACTTTCTGCTCATAATACTATATGGATTCATTCTTCCATACCTCTGTTATTGTTTTCTGCTCTTGAAGGGCTATTCCAATACCTGTTGCTTTAAATGGAAATTAGCTGTTGCTGGCCACGCCCCCATTCCAGATCAGGCCTTTCCAAGGTGCTTCAAACCAAAACAGCTCATTCAGGTCCTTTCTTTTATTCATATTAGAAGTAACTAAATAAACAGGGTCATGGGCTTTTCTCAGATTTTGTGGGCCTGTAGAAAAAGCGGATTTTGCATAATGCAACCCTTTAAAAGTAACACAAATGGCCTCAGCTTTTGGCAGTTGTGTGTTATTTTGAGAGAACACAGCCGTGTCGTTCTGATTAATTAATTACATTTTCATTTTTAATGCTGACAGCATTTCAAACCTGCATTTGTTAAAGTCCTGTTGGAACTAGATGAAAAGTCTGGATCACCAGCGTGGGATTCGTCCTCAGAAGATGACTGTCTGGAGAACACAGTGCGCCAAGTCACTGAATGGATGTTGATATGCACTGAACTTCATTAGGTACACCCGAAAAATTAGCTGGTTTTCTTCACAGCTGCCTTAATTCTTAATTGATTTGACTAGATGCTAGAATCAGACCTCAGATATTTTGCTCAGCATTGACAGGACAGCATCATGCAGTTGCTGCAGAGTAAGTATTTCCCGTTCCACCACATCCCAAAGGGGCTCTATTGGATTGATATTTGGAGACTGTGGGGGCCATTAGAGCACAGTGAACTTACTGTCATGTTCAGGAAACCAGTCTGAGATGATTGGTGTTTTCTGACAAGGTGCGTTATCTTGCTGGAAGCAGCCATCAGAAGATGGATGCACTGTGGTCATAAAGCAATGGACATGGTCAGCAACAAGACTCAAGTAGGCTCTGGCATTAAAACAATGCTGAGCTGGTACTAAGGGTCCCAGAGCGTGCCAAGAAAATATCCCCCACACCATTACACCCTACCATCTGAATGTTGCAACAGAAATCAAGACTCAGCCAACCGGGCAATGTTTTTCCAGTCTTCCGTTGTCCAATTTTGGTGAGGCTGCATGAACTGTAGACTCGGTTTCCTGGTCTTGGCTGAAAGAAGTGGCACCAAGTGTGGTCTTCTGCTACTGTAGCCCATCTGCTTCAGAGATGATCTTCTGCATACCTTGGTTGTAACAAGTGGTTATTTGAGTTGCTGTGTTGCCTTCCTATCAACTTAAAGCAGTCTGGCCATTCTCCTCTGGCATCAACAAGGCATTTTCACTAAGAGAACTGCCGCTCACTCGATATTTTCTCTTTTTCTGACCATTCTCTCTGAAGCCTAGAGATGGTTGATAATCAGTTTCTGAAATACTCAAACCAGCCCTGTCTAGCATCACCAACAATGCCACATTCAAAGTCACTTATATCACCTCTCTTCCCCCAGTCACATGCCTAAATGCATCGAGTTGCCTCAATGTTGCCTGACTCATCAGAAATTTGTATTAACAAGCTCTACTGGTGATGATGGAGCATAACTAAAATTTCCACAGTAGTGTATTAAACTCTGCTTATTAACTTCACAGAAAATACAGGACTTTCCACTGGGACAGCTTCTTTAAATCAAAGTTCCAATTTATCATAATAGGCTTCTGGTTTTAGAGTCATTACAGACATTTTGGCATGTCACAGCTGGAAAATCACTGGCGTAACTCATAATGAGTTAGGCAAATTAGTTTGCAAGGTCCTGTGCATGTCGGCTCACTGGCACCATTTACTGAGTCATCATTACCAAAAAATTGTCCCTTGTGTGTGCTCTGCAATGACAAGTCCAAATGTCTGCCTATTCTGGAAAGCTGGATTGTCTCTGATGTTACATTTTTAAAACGCAATCTGCATAGTGCTTCAATAATGAATGTGCCTTTATTGTGTTGTGATGCTGCCAAAACTGACTGCATGGCTCGATGCCTCTGGAGGTAAGTGAGATTTTTATTTTTGGAATTTGACTGAACTAGCTCTCCACAGATAGCAAACCACTACACCCACATTTGTAGCTCTCAGGCGAGTTAACTTGAGTTTTTTTGACTTTGGAAAACTGACAATTTTGCTTGCCAGGGTGGAAATGTTGCTGCTGTTTATTATATTAGCAGAAATCTTCCTGTTCTATTTCTTGAAACTGCAACAGTTACCCTTTATTATTATTATCATTATTTACACTTCTGTGTTTTCCACTGACCACATGCCATCTATAAACAGGCTCAGACCAAAAAAAGCAGTGTGGACTACAGAGAAAATGCTTCTCATGAAGACCCACCAGAGGTCGCTGTTGTCCCACTGCCTTTGCAACCTCTTGTCACAGCTTATATCTCATGCAAGAACCTTCCTTGTATGTATGAGCTCTAAATAAATGCTAAAACCTGTTAACACAGGTTTTTTAAAGGGGGGGGGTCATTTCAAATTCATACACAATAACAGAAGGCAATGTTTTTATAGAAAGTATGTGTGTGGGGGTGTGTGGTGTATGACAACTGAAGTGATCAGGCTGGTGTAATCAGCTTCCCTGACCTCAAGTTTCATGCATATTGTGAATTTACTGCTCCTGTTACCATGACTACAGTCCTTGAATGTCCTGTGTTGTCAGTCTGAATTTTTACAATACTCACTTTCAGCTGTAGAAACATGATGTCTTGACCATTAAGTTGGGGGGTTTTATTCCTCTGTCCTTTGCTTCAAGGGGGCTTCTCTTCTGTCTGAAGTGCTTTCCTCTGCATGTCTCCTATCACGTCTGTGCCTCAAAGCAACATCTCTGTTTGAAACAACATTATTTCGTTGGATTTATGGCAGTGGTACTGATAATCCCATGTATGAGACTGCTTACAAAGGGGGTTTGTGGACAAACATGACTCACCAGAAGGCATAAAAGGGGTGCCATTTGCAGCATAATGTGTGAAAGATAAACAAAATCAAGAGTCTTCTAAAATCATAAGGAAAGTCTACTGACAAATGTATCATGATGTATCATAGCACCCTGACTATTTTTATCTCACTGTATAGAGTATCTCATAATGTGTTTTAGGCACTGGGAAAGAAAAGGGGGAAACTGATACTAAGACAGATTCAGGTTTCATTTGGCTAAACGCACTTTATTCAAATTAAGTACACTGTAGCAAAAGCTAGTGCTAAAGTACAGTGCTAGTACATTTGCAGTATGTGTGTATGCACATCCAAAGCTCCTCACGACTTTCTGAAAGTAGGCTCTACTCAGAAGCTCTGACTCATTCCTTCTTGCCCAGGAGGTAGCCCAAGGGATTGTGGGAAATCAAGTCTGTGGGCAAGGAAAGAGGAGGAGATTTAGGTCAACGGCAGGACATGATAGCAGCAAATATGCTGAGCTCACTGCCAGTTTCCTCTCTCTGCTGCTTTTGTGTATTACAAAGATACAGAAGATACAGTATAGCGTCTTTTCAGTTTGCTTTTTTCCCCATTATGTAGGAAGAATGTTTTACCTCAAGGCTTGCTGCTCAAGTCTAACTATCCCTTGGAGGGAGTTCTGAACTCTTCAGCCATCACATACAACTATCATTAAACTGTAAATCCTGCTGTGGGAAGCCCTGGCTCACATATATGTACAGATAATGGCCAAGCAGCAACTGAAAAATGAACACTCTGAACACTTCCTGTCTGTTTCACCTCAGCTAATTTGAGTCACGGACTTCTGAACCTTCCTGAACACAACTTCTGTTACACTAAAGAGGTGTCAGCACTCAGTCTCCTGTTTGAATGTGGTCACTAAAGTCATTTCAGACGGGTCACAGCCATGTGATGCTGGCTTTTCAAACGGAGATCAGGAGGAAAACAGCTGATATTCTTCATCTGTGGATGTTGATTTTAATTGTTGCGTTCTCTGTCTACACTGGGCTTTGGTGTGGCTTACTTGACTTTTACCTTGCTTTGTTAAAAAATAAGGAAAATCATTACACTCACACTGAGCTAAATTAAACTTGGTTAAAAAAAAACACTTGGTATGCACTTTCTTAAAGGCTATTTCTGTAAAAGAAATTAAGACTTAAAAGTCAAACCACTAAAAAAAGGTCAGAAGAGAAAGACAAGAGAGATAAAGACAGAGACATCAGAAGAAAGAGGAAGAAAGTTGGCCTCCGAGGCCATCCTCTGACTGTAATTTGAGCTGTTTTGGTCTTTCCACATCCAAATCCTTTCATTTAACTCTCACCTATTTTCTACCAAAAAAATAGGACTAAATCTTGTTCAATTTTAGTTACATTTTAGAAACTTATTAGAGTTGCAGACACCATACTAATCACTTTATGGCATTTGAACAGTTTGTTCGATAAAGCAGATCCAGTTTTGTCAGCTTCTGGTCTGTTTACAGATTTATGGCAGAGACGTGGTGAGATGTGCCGCAGAGTATCCCGCAGATGTCTGTGTTTATGTGTCTGTCTGTGTGAGAGAGCGATAGAGAGATAGAACGTCCATCATAATGTTCTGGCGAACTGTGGAAATAACAACAGAAGATTCACATGCATGTTCATTAACTGTTCACTCCTGCACATGCTTGTGTATCAGACAGTCTCATTGTTCTACTCTCTGATTATGGGTGTTCTGCAGCCCTCTCAAATTCTGTCATATTTCAAATGGTTGCTTAAATGGTTTTCTTAGCAGAGGGAGAGAGTCACCCCCTCTGCATGGCTAATTACCATTTGCCATTTTTATGGTTAACACTTGGAGGTAATTTTTAGGTCATTCTGGTAGAATATGAGATTGTGAGATGAAGCTGCTTCAGCCTTTAATAATATCTTATTGCAGTGAATAAATTTGTCATATGCTTGTCTATCTCCAATATATGGTCTTTAATATAGCTCTGCCACACTATACTACATGGAACTGATGAATATTGCACTAATATTCAAGTAATCCCTTAATTAGGAACTCTGCAGTTGAGTGGCAGCTGGAAACCATGGCAACTGGGGGGAGGGATGGGATACAAAGCAGCTCTCCCTGATGATAGATGACATTTCCCATCAAGACTGAACCGTACTGTGTTCTCCAGGTGCAGTTTTCCTTTCTTAGCTCCATACTGATGAAATTTACTGGATTCAGCACAGTGCAAAAAAGTCTTCCACAGTGTAGAAATGTTTATGCAACAATATTATAATGAATGTTAGTATTTTTCCCCAAATTTTTCAGTCTAATGCACTCTCACTTTTGCTTTTGAAGTTTTTTAGACCGTGATCCAATGTTTTCCCTTTCCCACTGTCTGTTGGGTTCTCTCTGTAATTATTGTAGGGTCTTTACCTTACAATATAAAGCACCTTGAGGTGACTGTTTGTTGTTATTTGGTGATATATAAATAAAAGTGAACTGAATTGAAATTGAAATTGAATTGAATCTCATGGTTTTACTCAAATTAAATACCTGGAATTGTATACCCTGCTTCTGCCTTTCTTGCTTATTGTTTTAATTTTGTGGATTTCATGGATTTTTTTAAATTAAATAATCATGGAAATAGTTCATTAGCTGCAGCCATCTCTCAGACCAATAACATCTGTTCTGTCCCTTTAATATAACATGTAAATGAGCCATAATTTTACCTAGAAACATACCTGACTTTAAACATACAGTACCAATTCAGCCATACATGACTTTCAAATACTTCTCAACTACCAACTTCATATACCCATGTGGGTGTCTGTGCCTTCTAGGTGCCCTGTTTGTTAATTTCTCTTGTGGAATCTGATTTATTATTGTGATCCCTCCTCCTTATTGCATTGGCACAGATATAAACTGATTCCACACTCACCAGTTTGACCCCACACACGTTCCACTCAGTGATTGCTTGTGATTGATGAGGTGATCAATGACCTATTCCTGACTGTCTAGGGAGAGAATTCTGATTCACATTAGGCTGCAGGGTTACATTCAAGGACTGGGTAAATCTTCAAGGACTGCCAAAACTCTCTGGTCCAAGCAGCTTTGCAAGCCAAGGGAAATGGTTTATGAAAGCTATGGCAGTATGTGGAAAATAACCTCAAGGCCTATGGAGCATTTTATGTAACCCCCTTGTTAGCTCCAAAATGTGATGTGTTTGAATGGACATGCGCATTTGAATTTGCCCTCACTGTGACTCATCTGTGTTTAGTTTAGCTAAACACAAGGGACCTATTCCCCTATGGCAAAATGATGATGTCACGATCTGTGACGCACTACCCTGACAACAGGTGTGTGTTGTAAATGATTCATAATCTACAGGGGTGTGCATGACTTGATTGGCATTTAAAGCCACATTACTTTGACATTAACCCTTTTGCCCATCCTTCAAAAATGAGAATTTAACCCCCATCGCACCACCCCTTTAATAAAAGGGCTACTTCCAGTCCTCAACCACTACTGATGAATCAGCCCATTAGATCCTAGAGTAGCATTAGTCAAGCTGTCAGCTACTGTCAATTCACTGCAATGAATAAAAGAGGAATGTGGCGTGAGAGTGGGAGATGGGGACAAAACAAATCCATTATAACAGTCAGCTGTATTTTAGAAGAGTGCTCTCAAATAGAACATTTATCTTGGGAAAGTAAAATATGAAAGGACATGTAAGGCATGAAAATCCCAGATTTATATCTACTGTCTGGCTCACTGAGATATTTTTGATAAAATAACCTAACACTGAGATTTAGATTGCAAATACATACAGATTTTGATGAGCAACAGCACTGATTAGTTGCTGGGAGGATTTCTTTTTCATGGATGGATGGATGGAAAGAATAGTTTAAGGACAAATAATGTTCCTTTTCTATTAATGAGTTATATTACTTGTACAGATGCTCAACTCTGTATGAAACTCTGAGCACTTCACTGTTTGTGGGCATTTGTATGACTTTAACACATTCTTGTCTCACTGTACCGCATTGTGAGTTCAATTAAAAGTAAATAGGTTGTCACGACCACTGTCATGCTCAGAGATTATAAACTATGGCAGCAGGCTAGGCAACTGTGCCATACGTCATAATTAATTTCCATCACTTTAAAATAAAAGCTCAGAAGCAGAGATGTCTCATTTGGTTGAATCCCTGTTGCCATGACTCCTCCCTTCCCATGTCTCTTCCATGACTTCTCAGGAATCTACAAACATAAAGAAAGACTAGGAAGCCCTTTCAGGTAATAATCTATTTATTTAAATTAAAATTAATGCCAAATCACAGGAACTCACTGCTGTTTTAAGCCCCAGTTTTAGTCAGTTTTCCCTGTAAAAGATTCTTTTCAGTGTGCTTTTACTCGACTGCAGCTTGTGTGGAATCTGCTGCTGAAAGTTTCTCTTAATTAGCATGAGCCGCTGCCTCCATTGAAAAGGCTTAGCAATGACTGGTATACTCACAGGAATTCAAACTTCCGAGGAACACAACATCAGAGTGCTGTCACGCTGAGTGATCACTGGGAAGTGCAAAGAGAACAAGTGCCTCTCACCAGCTGAACCCAAAGAGGAAACTCTGGCTACTTGAGCTATAATTACCTGTTTTTCCTGAAGTTCTTCCATAGTCACATCTCACTGTAACTACTTTACCTTTATTTAGCAAGGAGTGTATCCTGCTATTACATCAGTCAGCTACTGGAAAAGTGGCTTGGAGATTGGCTCCCAGACAATGACCTGTAAATCCTATTAACAGTCCTGTTACCAGTTAAAGTCTCCTTCCCACGCCCTTAACCCAAGCACCACAACAACCTTCTTGAAATGAATCCTACAAACACTGATTTTACCTTCGTGTCACGCTCCGCATATGATCACCTTTAAAACTTTAAAAGAGTTTGAAGTCTTCTGAGTTAAACTCTGTGATTCTGTGGCGAGCCCATGCCACTTTTTTATAGTCACACAGTCATAATGAGGAGATGCAGATGAGGACAGGTGTCATGAGATTGCTCCGCCTCCACGCAGCCAAAGCACAGAAAAGCCTGATTCAGTTTTCAGCACATTTCAAGCCATAAAATCTCAAACATTATCTCAGGCTTTTCTACAGTTCAGTGCACACATACGTCGACATTCTCAGCTTTTTGTATTTGTGCTGCTGTGTATTTGTATGAAACAAAGGGACTTATATAACTTGTGTTGGGTCTCTGAATCTGCCGCCTTTGTGTGTCTTCGGGGAGCGAGGAACACTATTCACAGAGAATTTAGCTCCAAGGAAACAGGCTCTGCAATGCTCTGAGTAAGAAGTGCGTCCTATTTCTTAAATACCACAGAGTAATCGTATGTTTTCTGTAATGCTGATCTTATGTCATCCACTACCTCCCTTATTTGTGTTAACTGAGTTCAACAGATGGTGGTGTCCAGGCTTCTCGGTGCAGTTTTGGGGCTATTTGTGGCCAAAGAAATGAGGAGAAAATGAATTCTGGCAAGTGATAAATAATTGATGATGGATCCTTTTTTTTTTCTGCTTGCTTGTTTTGTTTTGTTAAGTGGGCTAACTTGACCCTCAACTTTGGCAGCAAGTCATAGCAGGGATGTGCTCACATGCACTGTGTCCACAAGAAAACAGCTTACAGTGCAGGGCGGTTTGTGATTGGCCTATCTTTCAGAGGGAAAGAGGATTAGAGGGTCTGCTTATGTGTGTGGATGAGTGTGTCTTTGTGTGTGTGTGTGTGTGTGTGTGTGTTGGCAACAGGTGCACCCAAGCACACCTACCAGTGCACCCGGTCGCATGCATGAAGATCGTAAGATTGAGTAACGAAAGGAAAGGAAGGCACCTCTGTGACTAAAAATATTTTTAGTCCACCGTGCCTCAGTGGTCAGGAGAAATTGCCACTGAGGGTGGAATTAGGCAAGTGCCAGGATGCTAATAGGGATAAGGGAGGCTCAGTCCTAACATACAAGAAATTAAACGTCACTTGCAAGTACACCGTCACCTGGGAGCTGCCTCACCTCATCGCACACAGACTTTGAAGATAGAAGACAGCACATGCTTGTGCACATTAACACAGGTATGTAGCTCTTGCTTATTCTGTGCACTTCTTAGAATCAGGAGGGCAATATGGAGGAAGTTGGGACTGTTCTAGTACTTTTTAAAATCACAATATCACAAGGAAAACACAGGTGTTGCATTATACTCGCAAAGAGATCAGTCTACAGGGTCCATTTGGTTAATTTTCTAACATCGTGAACCTGCTCTTGTGCTTTGGAACCTGTAGTTTAAACTTGAGTTTTTCAGTGTCGTGCAAGAGTAATATATATATATATATCACATCTGTTAGCTTCTTTGCCTCATACCCCAACTGACTATTCAAATTTAATGAACACAGTCCAGTGTGTGTTATCTGGTTACCAGACTCAAGTTACACAGACGGTAAGTGTCCTGAAGAATAGGTGATTCAGTGATGGAGAGTACCTAAAGTACTAATAATGTTTAGTTTTATGGTACTTTTAAGCTACTCTTTAAGATATTTCAACTTTATTACAGAAGGAAGTACTGGACATATTTAGTCCACAAAGCTCTGATTGCATTTTAATTAAGAGTTCTTCATAAAACCTAATAAATATATAAATAAATAAATAAATCTCCTCTTAAAGTCAAAAATCAATGCTTTATTATTTGTCTTGTGAGTGTGAGCATATGCAGTGAGATATTGAAATTATTACTCAAGGTCTGGGGAGTGCTGTATTTCTACTTTCAGATTGTTTTCTATTGATTTGTTCTCATAATTAACAGGATGATTTGAATACTCATTTCATGTCTGTGCAGTTTTCTTTTTTATAACACAAGTATGCCTAAAGGGCCCTGATAGCACTGTACTAATAAGTGTATGTGTACACCGTATGCAGGTGTGTGTCTGTATGAATTGCTGGGTTTGCACATGCCTCAGAGACTGCTTGTCCCTAGGCCTGTGTTTGATGTTGCGACTTTACACTGGTTTGTGTTTGTGTGAGTGTCTGCCCGTCTGTCTGTCTGGGTGAATGCATTTTCTTTGCATCACTGAATACTTCAGTCAGTGTGTTTATGTGACTATGTGGGTGAGACACACACACAAACACACACACACACACACACACACACACACACACACACACACACGGAGGTGCATGTATGTGCTGCTTCCGCCTCACAGCCTAGAGAATATCAGGCCATGCTTCAGCAGTCAGTGGAAAGAAGGGGAGGAACCGAGCAATCACTACACCACCATCGTTTATCACTGAAGACAGACAACGAAACTCACCTCTGCCTACACATACACATTCGTTTAGATGAGGAGGAGGAGGAGGAGGAGGAGAGGAAGGAGGGAGAAAGCAGAAAGAGGGAGACTATAAAAATATCCATATCTATGAAAGCCAGAGACGAGGTTAAGGTGAAGAAAACGTGTTTGTAATGAAGGCAGAAGGGACTGAAGACTGGGAGAAAAAGCAAAGCATTATGGGGACAGTGACTGCGATGCTGGGATTTGGATGCTGTGACCACACCCACTATGGTTAACAGCGCAGTATTGCCATTTCCCTCCTCTAGCATAGTAGAGAAAAAAATATGACATTTTGCCTTTTTTTTTTTTTTTGGACGAGAATTAGATGAGAAAATTAATACCACCCTCACATCTGACTTAAATGTGAAGCTACAGCCAGGAGATGGTTATCTTGGCTGTGACTAAAAACTGGAAATTGAATAAAGGAAAAACAAAACAAAACTGGATGCTGCTATAGCTCACCTGTTTGGGTGGGGAGCCAAATGTCAAAAGGCTGCAGGGCCAAGAAAAAGCAGGTATCGCTGATTAGTTTTCTACATGGTTAAAAAAGTGTTAATTAGTGAGATTTAAATATGTGAGAATCCAAATTTTGTTACCTTTGGCAACAGAGAGGCTGGCTGCTCCAGACCTGGGTCTTTATGAACATGATCCTCTGACATGAGAGTGCCAATCTGAATACAGGGGGCTTTCTGTCCCCTGTAGTTGAGTTAATATAAGGCAAATGAAGCAAATAAAATCTCCGGAAATGTCACCCACATATATGTATTAAATATTCTCTCCAGATACTTTGTACAGCAGAATATTTTTTCATCATTGAGAAATATAGTTCTTAAATTGCTGAACTATTTGCCCACACAGTCTTTCACAGTGGTGAACCCTGTCTCACATTTACTTCTGAAAAGGGCCCCCTCTCCTCTCTTTCTGTATGCAGACATATTAAATCATCTAAGCGGATTACACAAGATTAGGTATGTTTTTCATTTGATACATTTACATTTGATATTTTGCCTTTGTATTATATTATAGTATACTGGTTCCAAATCTTTTGGAAACAGTGTCATACTATCCCTTTCTACCCAAAATAAAAGCATTTGCTTTAGGTGAGTTTATTTCTGGGTTTCCATTCTAACATATTTATACCAAAATCATAACACTTCACTCTTATGTGTAGGCTTATGGCTTACAACACCTAAAACAAAGATATCTGAAGGACAAACAGATAACCCACTTGCAGGGGCTGTCACACCATATAAACAGCAGTAAAATGATGATTTGTAGTGCCACATGCTCTTATTCCTATCCTTATTCTTATCTCTTATTTATATAACAAGAACAAATAGATGCAAAAACTGAACCACTGGTCTCTGGTGTTTCCTACACAGAATCTAGTTATTCAGTCTTTCCCTCTACCATCCTAGTACAGGTACCAAGGGCTTTGAATTGGGTACACTGAGGACACATTTGCCCCCAGAGCTCCACATGCAAAACAGCAAATGAGCACTTGCTGTCATATCACGACACATCTCCTTGATGTACAGTGGAGACGACATATTTTAATATCGTACTGGCTGGATCTGGTGACCGGCTGTGCATGTTCTCGAGATGGTGGAGCTAAATACACTGTAGGTTTGATTTGCAACATGTGGGCAGATTTAATGTAATTTTATTTACCGCTTCGCACTGGTGTTTGTGCATGATGGTGTTATGTTTTAAAGATGCCACATACGGCTGCATCGGCGTTGTCTTTTCATTACCCTCCTTTTATATTACACTCATTTCATCCCAGGCTGTGTTCTCTATGATAACACCAGCAATCAAATCTTCACAAGGGGACAGGAGATAAAGAATTCATTGTGACTTATCTGCCGTGCTGCCCAGTCAGTGAAACCTGATTTTCCCAGCCAGCCTTCAAATGCACATTATCACATCTGACAATATAATGTATTTAGATAAAAGAAAAGAAAAAATGAGAGAGAGAGAGATGTACAACTGCCAAGTGAAAAGAAAAGGTATATGAAATAGTATTCATGTTATGAGTCATATGAGTCATCTAATGACCATTGCAAATGTCTTACATATTTTCTGATTGTGTTTCCCTCTGTCTATCTATTTATCTATTAATATTTCATAATAACTGAATGGTTAGTTCTGGTTGATTAAAGAAAACATTTGTATATGAAGAGATGGGATGTGAGATTATGCACAACATCCACAGGAGTTCCAAATACATTCAACAGTCTGCTTTAGTTTTACCTACTTTAACTAGTCAGAATCTGAACATATGACTCCAATTAAACCATCAGTGAATCAGTGAACCCACCTATTCTTCCTTCCACTTAACCTGGACTCGCTACATGATCAGAACACACATTCTGATAAGTTGATCTCCTTTAAATACATATTTTCCTTCGCTGAGGCTTTTGGATCACCTGTCAGAGACGGAACATGCGCGGTGGGCTGAGAGGCTGGTGGAAAATTTGCGTTAAGACGTAATTGTTACAAAGCGGAAGTAAAATGTATCTTCGCTCTAAAGGTATCCAAACGTGATATTGAAGATTAAATGTTTTGGGCATGGAGGAGCGACATCAGAGATAGCATCCATTTTTTCTCTTTTTTCTTCTTTTTTAATAACGCAGCTAGAGATTGTATTTTATACTGCTTCTTTTTTATTTTAATTTTTAGTTTTGATTAATTGGAAGCGGCATGCTGTGTAATGTGACGTCGTATTAAGACCATCCACTTTGTTCAATCATATTATTAAGGCAATCAGCAAACTACGAACAAGTTTTTGGTAGATTCGTGAGCGTTTTCCCCCAGTATTTTTATTCTTATACATTTACAACTTCGAACTTGAAACTTCTGAATGTTTTCTCAAAATATCACCACTTACCGATTTATTTTATTTTTTTAACCTTTATTGGCCTTTATTGGCCGTCGTATGTGCTGTTTACGTTGTAAACGCACAAAAATGATTTTCTTTCCGTTTTAATTTTAATTTTATTTTGTAAAACTACACCGGAAACCACCTTTTGTGGCTGTGAGTGGTTGTAAAAACGGAGACCCCCCTCACGGAAAACTGTGGTAACTGTGGTGTAGCTACAGCTGCAGAGATGCGAGGCGCAGAAAAACGTCGAGAAAGGAAGCAAAGGAAATACGGGACCTGAACGTAAAATAATCACTGTCAGAAATCATCTGAGATGTTTCGAGAGGAGCACCGTCTTCGCAGCGCTTTCTCTCGCTGGAGATAAAAAAACGAGAAGAGGATCGCGTATTGATCCGAATACAGGGGACGGGAGGGGTCGATTATGGGGAACGAAGCGAGCCTAGAAGGAGGCGAAGGGCCGCCGTCTGGACTACCCGAGGGGCTGGCACCTGACGGGAAGGGCGGCTTCGTCCGGGTCTCCGACGGGACACCGGTCAACCTGAGTGAACTCAGCGAGGAAGAGAGGCGGCAGCTCTCCGCGGCGATGTCAAGGGCGCAAGGCAGGCAGCCCGGTGGCGCGGCGGCTGGACGAAGGCAGGGAATTTAAACTGCATTTTTGATGCACTTCAAATACCCACACTAACCAGGCCATTTTATATGACAGAGAGTGGAACGAGTGGTTGTGTTGTGGTTGTGTGCAGCATCATTTGGGAAGCCTATGAGATGCTCTCAGGAGGCAGAGAGTCTGATCACGCCCATTTTTTTAATCCTGTCAACCGCACCAAGAAATGATTCCCTTCTTAGAGCTCACTGTAATGGATAATCACCAAGAGCTGATGATCTGCATGGCCGAGAGTGATGTCTTTCTTGGCAAATAAGTCATGCAGCTATTTGCTCTTCTAACATAGACCTACAAGTCTCATTTTAACCCAGCAAACGATTTTTATTTTTTATTTTTGGCATTCCCTATTAAGAAATTTACAGTATTGGTCAGTGTCTCTGTGTGGTATGTGCGTAAGAGACACACCTCCGGTATTTATGCGAAATTTTCGAAATGCCTGCTGGGTAGGAAAATCTGTCGTTCCCAGTGTGTTTTTCTCCGATCGAACGACGGCTTAACGCCCAGCTAAACAAATCCGACGCCTCCATCAGCTGTGAATCCGCGCTCTGATATCGCCAGTTAAACCGTTTACCCCTGAATTTCACCGAATTGGATTATAACCGGTGATTTCGGGGGAGAGGCTGGGTTGTGAAAGGTGGTGGCGGTGATGGGAGGGGGCGTGTAGAAACCTGCCGACGAAAACAATATGCAGTTTTAGGTTTTACATGTTTCTCATCGTGAAAGATTTCTGAATGGGTGTTGGATAAAATGGCAAGATGTGCCTTGCTGCTAATTTGCTCCAGCTTGGGCAGTTTGTTATTTATATATGAGCTGAAGACAGGGGGGAGGGGTGCATCAATATTAATATGACTATAAATAGAACAGAGGCCTTAATGTCATCACTCATGTATGTCTTCCCTGGTGAAATTTTCCCCAATTCGGGTTTCATCTTCTGTTCTTGACGCATCTGCCCTGGAATGAGGCTGGTCGCTGTCCGTGGTGCTGAAATACACGCTGCAGAGGGCTAGCTTACGGCAGGCATTGCGCCGCCACTACTTTCAGCGTTTGCACCTGTCTCTTACACTACCCCACACAACCAGTGCGCACTGTAAAAAAATAATCAGATGTTGTATTCATTACAGCATTAAACTTTATTGCCTAAGGATGTAATTTAATAATGGACAAACCCTCAGAGACTTTAAAACAGCAGAACCAATACATCTAGGCTGTATGTTGCATACACACATGGTGATACAATAACAAACAGTATCCAGTCTGTCCATTAGCACATTGATGCGCTTCTCTAAAGATCCTGCAGTCTTTCATGCTTGTGCTTACTGCATGTTGCCTCTCAGTCAGAGCTAACAAAGACTTCTCAGCTTACGCCAGTGGAGCTGAGCGTCTCCCCTCTCTATCTCAACAATCTACACATGTCATTCAGCGATATTCACGTTCCTGTCAGCTTTACCCCAGGGCTGCTCGCTACACATTTTGTGTTCACTGATGTGTTGAATAGGCCTGAGAGCTAGGGACTTAGCTTGTACTATTAGCACAATGGTGCTTCAGATGAGGTAAGGGAGTTGGTAAATATTCTAAGCTTTGTTTTTGAAAAAATGTTAAGAGTATGGCATGCAAACAGTCCAAATAAAAAAGGACGTGATAAATATCCATATTGCTGGAATAAAAGAAGGTTTATTCAGAATTAATGTGTCCATAATTAAGATAAAAAGCTCGTGCAGATGTTAAAAGTGTGTCATGCTGATAAGATTGGCTTCAGTTTATTTTTAGCATTTGTTCAGAAAATGTGTTGCTGTGTCAAAGTGAACCAGAAACAATAAAAAAAATGAGTTGTTTTTCAGGGACAGTGCACATTTATCTGAATTTCTGTAAATGTGTTAGTTTTAGCCAAAGGCAAATTTTCAACTGCTGCCAGATGTCGGGTTGTTCTCTGAATGTACAAAGATGAATGAATAAAGTTGGAGCTGAAGTGGATTTTGGAACTATCCAGATATTAAAGTCTTGTTCCCAGTTAGGTGTTATTTTCACTTTGGAGTTGGTTCAGCTGAGAGTTGGTGTGCACTTAGCTAATATGATTTTGTCACATTTGTGATCCTAGGATAAATGAACAATAACAGCAATAAAACTATCTGTATCTGTTTTCTTTCTTCCAGACCTTCAGAATCTGACACACAGCAGCGTTCCCAGCAGGTAGGGGCCTCCAGGGGCCCGCCAGGTCTTAGTAAAAGCCGAACTGTTGACGCATTTAACCAGGGCCCACCTGGAAAACCCACACCAGGCCGCAGTCCTTCATCCCTCAGCCTTTTTGAATCCAGATTCCGGCAGGAGCCAAAAGACCCTGAGACCAAGTCATCCGGCATGTTCGGCTCCAGTTTCCTCAGCGGGGCCAACCCCCTCAGTGCTGTATCGTCTATGACTTCCTCTGTCTCCTCCTCCATATCCTCTATGGGTGATTCTGTTAACATCCCAAAGTTTGGACTTTTTGGTGACGAAGAGGAGGGGACTTACCTGTTCCATCTGAATCCAAGCAGGGAGGGAAACCACAAGGGAAAGGCCCACCGCAAGGGCCAGGTCCGAAGGGACCACAGCAGGGAGGACCCCAGAAACAGACTCAGGGCCCTCCTGGACAGGGAGCAAAACCAGGGCAAGGACCCCCTGGTCAGGGACCCAGGCAAGGCCAGGGACCACCAGGCCAAGGACCAAAAGCAGGCCAAGGTCCTCCTGGCCAAGCACCACCAGGTCAACAGACCCCCAGACCAGGTCAAGGACCACCCGGTCAAGGCCCACCAGGGTCTCAAGCACCCAGACCAGGTCAAGGACCACCAGGTCAAGGCCAACCAGGGTCACAGGCACCCAGACCAGGACAAGGACCCAAACAGAGTGGCCCTCCCCAGCAAAAAGGTGGTCCACCACCACAACAACAAGGACCTGGGAAACCTGGACCCAAACAGCAAATGCCACAAGGCCCTGGGGCACATCCTGAAGAGCAGGCAAAGAGTGCTGGGCCTCCTGGTCAGCAGGGAGCTGGAAAGCCTGCAGGTGGACTCTGTCCACTATGTAAAACCACCCAGCTGAACACTGGATCTAAGGATCCACCCAATTACAATAACTGCACTGAGTGTAAGAACCAGGTCTGCAGCCTGTGTGGATTCAGCCCCCCAGACTCAGCGGTAAGACCATGACTGCTTTTGTTATTGTGTTTTGCTTCTTACCCTTTTTTTTAAATGAAAAATTTTAAATGTAATTATTTCATTTCATATCAGCATCCACAGATCTGCCTTTTACAGGTATCTAATGGTAAAAAAAAAAATCTAATTTCTCTGTTAGTATGCTGGCATTTAACTGATAATACACAATCCAGTTATGTTATTGATGACAGGGTGTGAAAAAAGTCATACATTATAATATTTCATGTGAGTGAAACATCAGTTTTCCCAGTTTTCTGGGAATATTTTTTTTCCTAAAAAATATCCTGTAAGTAGGAAGACTCATGACTCAAGACTTCTCTGGTCTGTATTTAAATCAGCATCATAAAATATCTGGTCAAACTGATTTGTAAAGAATGGAATTATACTTGCTATGATTAAAGTGATAGAGAAAGGAAAGTGATTTTAACATGAACAAGAAGACAAGATAGTCAAGGTGCACATCTTTGCATTGTAGCTGAATTTAACACTAGCCTGTTAACAGCATATTGCTGTTCCGTGAGTCTGGCAGAGGGAGTTCATTTCATAAGAGTTGCACACGAATTGAGGAATAGAGGGACCATATGGACCCAGGGAATGTTGATCAAGGTGACTCATGTCATGGCCACAGGAAGATACTGTGCCAGCCGTGAGGACACTCAGTCACACATGGACTGTAAACGCTAGTGGGCCATGATTATAGCACAGCAGAATGACTGGTTCCGTCTGCATGAGCTTCTTCTTAGGATCTGCCGCTTTGTGGAATAATAATAATGGGGTTAGCTCAGAATGAAAATTTCAAGAAATATTTAAACAAGAGGCTTCAATTTGTGGGTGCATGTTTAGACAAACACTAGGGTTCAAAGAAAGTACATAGCCATATCCCACTTTGAACCCTTCTATGTTACATCAGTGACTAAAATTATAAACAAAAGATTGATTAAAATTAATAGTTGACCTAATGTAGACATGTGCTTAAAAATACACACACAAATGCAGGCACGCATGCACACACACACACACACACACACACACACACACACACACACACACACACACACACACACACACAAACACACAAATATATATTTATGTGTTGGACCAATTAATCTGTTTACATTTATGACATTAGTACACTGCCATTATGTACCAAAAAAAGACACACTGCTCTCTTCTAGATGGTAACCAACCTGTCAAGGCTGGCCCTTTTAAACATTGTACTTTGCACACAGTAGAAACCAAGGTGATATCCAAACACTGAACAAAGAGCTCTGGCTTTTTTGAGAACAGGTGTTGATATGTGCTGTATGGCCTAAACAAAGGCAACAAAAGGCAACCAGTTATCATAATATACAGCACCTGTAATAAAGGGACTGTAACCTGGCACTGATGCATGAATAGTATTTACTTTTTTGACTGATTAGTATTTACATAGCTGCGGCTGAAGAATGTTTGATGAAAAAGCACTGTTTGAGACACCAATTATTTGGTTGAAAATAAAATCTAACTAATTTTTTGTTTCATGCACAGGGTAAAGAGTGGTTATGTCTTAACTGTCAGATGCAGCGAGCAATGGGAGGAATGGATCCCCCTGGTATGACAAAGCCAAAGCAAGGATCCGCCCCACCCTCTCCTCAGAGACAGGCATCAGGAAAGCCTGGAAAGCTCCTGATAAAGCAGCAGAGCACCACCGACCAAGGGTTAACACCACCAACCACACCTAGGCAGAAATCCCCTGGTCCTACTTCTCCAGGACCGCTTTCACCAGGCTCGGTCGGTGGCAGGATCCCCTAAAACCGACCCCAAGAGCAGGCCGCCCCATTAATCAGAGGTCGAGCTCCTCAGCAGTCCCCAGCTAAACCCAAACAGGAGAGTTTCTTTGGAGGGCTTGGAGGTATCAGCTTAGGAGGCTTCACAGATGCACCTAAGCCTCCTGGAGCTGCTTCACAAGCTGGTGAATCCGTCACAGGAAAGCTGTTTAGTGGGTTTGGTGGGCTGATGGAGTCGTCAAAACCTCATGCCCAGACTACGCCAAAACAGGAGGAGTCGGTTGCTGGGAAGTTATTTGGTGGTTTTGGAGGGTTGACAGAGTCCACTAAACCTCCTGCGACTGCATCTCAAATGTTTAGTTTTGGATCGTCCCTCTTGAGCTCAGCAACCAGTCTTGTCACTGGAGAGGATGATAAAGCAATGAATTCACCACCTGGGTCACCCCCCGACTCCCCTGCAGACTCTGGGCTCTGGTTCTCCCCCGACTCCCCTCTCTGCCCCTGGGTCTCCCCCTGATTCAGACTCTGCTCCTGACACGCCACCTGCAAAGACCAAGAAACCCCTCAGAACTACCACGGAGCTGCAAGGGAAAGCCCCAGAAAACAAACCCATGCCAACTCCAGCCCCAGCAACCAAGGAAAACTGCCCTCTGTGTAACGTGGAGCTAAATGTTGGATCAACAGACATGCCCAACTACAGCCTCTGCACCGAGTGCAAGAAGATAGTATGCAATCTGTGTGGATTCAATCTACGCCTCACTTAGGCGAGGTAAGAAACCTTTATTATTGTTGCTGTTTTTTCAAGCCCCTACAGCTTCCTGTGCTTTCAGCTCCCTGCACCTACCACTAATTTATGCATTCTGGTATATATAAATAGAGCACAAACATCCTCTAGATGTTTCATTGAAATAGGTCACAGTAGCGATACAATTAGGTGTTTTCAGCTGTACGTTTTCCCCACTAGCATCTAGCAAATACTCTTTATTCCTTAAGTCCATTTGTTTGACTCAAATAGACAGTGAAATTACATCCGCACATATTTGACCACTGAATTAATGGATGTGGTCAATTATGTTGCATTTTTAAAATCTGTAAACCCCATTACTTTCAAGCTTTATTTGAGAGCAGGACCAGACACATGAAGATGAATAGGTTTTTTAAATGGAGGAAAGAGTACTTGACTCTGAATCTGAATCCTGTGTGAACACTGTCTATGTATGTGCATATGTGTGATCATCTGTATAGAATACACATACATGCATGCTACTTTGTAAATATGTAAATGCTGATGCTTACTTGTCAGCTTTTGTGTACATGAGAACACCTCCAACCAGTCACTTCCGGGCTGTTTATCTACCAGGGTGCAGGGATCCGGTTTGCTGGTGTCTTCTATGTGTTGTCTCATGTGGAAGCACCGCCATGAGACTATGTGTTGAGTTCCACACAGCAGATGGTACTCTATGGTGTCGAATCAGTATATAATGGGAATAGAGGCCAAAAGTGCTTTCGGTTGAGCAATTTCTCAGCATGCAGGCAAAGCATAGTCACATATGCTACACCCACTTGAACATATGAATTGTCTTAGTTTTTGTCTATAATGTGTGTGAGTCATAATTTACAGTTAGATCACAAATTCATTGAGAACTGAGGTATAATATAACTAAAGCCAGTGGTCACTTGGGATGGCTAATATCCTCTTGCCATGGTCATGCCACTTAGAGCACAACCACGTGGTTGTAGCTTGGGGCTTTATCCTGGCTTTACATGTTCATTGGTTTGTTAGGTCAAAGTTTCAGTTCATCTTTGGTAATCTACTGTGTATTTCTGGCTCTCCCTTTTTAACAGCAAATGGAACTAAGCTGGAAATCCATCTCTGAACTCCACCATATATATGTTAGGGAACAGGAGATGCTTTTATTTTTGAAGGAATACTTTAGTGTGTATTCAGGTAATAATTTTCATACATGAAGAAAACAAATAGAAAATGTGAGACATTTTGCACAGGTGAGAAGAGTGCACTTTGTGAACCTTTAAAGGAACAGTTTCAAGAAAATGCATTTTCCCCCCTTCGATGGAGAAGACTGATTCCACTTTCATAAAGAAAATGCTACAGCCAGCAGCCCAGACAGCTGTTTCTAAGGCGACAGCAGTGACTTCCTGGAGTTCAGCAAACAAGCAACCTTTAAATGGGGAATTGTTGTTTTTACACTCAAGATTTTGCACAAAGTAAATAAATTCATTTGAGTTGGGTTATAAAAAAATAGATGATAAAGCAGAGTGCACTTTCTGTGTCTGTGGCAAAAAGTTAAACCTGAGGCACCAAAATAGGAATCCACAAGCAACTCATGTCAGAGTAGTTACATTCACCTTTTATATTTGACCGTTATTAGTCTAGAGTGGTGACAGGACTAGTAAAGTTTTTATATTGTTGTCCTCTTCTGATGCTCTGATTTTCTAATTGCACATGCTTGCTGGGAGACTGAGGAGCTGAATCACTTAATTGAGGCCAAGCATGGGGAGGTGAAACGTAATTATGAAGGCAAGATGGGCATTCAAGCCACTGATGCTCTAATTGGACATAGATTAGTACTCTTAATATTCTCTTTTCGTGAAGTCCAAAGTCTCCCGTTTTTTTGGGGTTTTTTTAGGAAAGGCATTGCTAGCAATTCTTACAGTGAAGAATGAGTATTTCTTTCTCTTGCAGGGCTGAATAAGATATATAATTGAATAAAAATAATAGTATTTGATTTGAGTTGTGACCGAGCTTTTGAATGTTTGGCATTAAAGACGCACGCACATGCACGACACCTAGGCTGAGTCATCTGCCCCTTATGTAGTGCGCCTCGCTCATGTGTCATTCACTGTCATAATGTCGGCTGTCAGCGAGGGTTTGCTTGCTGACGCATGTGAGTGGTTCAGAGTGTGAGGGGAGTGTGTGTGTGTGTGTGTGTGTGTGGGGGGGGGGGGTTAAACAGTATGTTTAATTTGCGAGATTGTCGCACTGTTGACAGTGACTGAGTTTTTGCCATCACAGTGTGCATATACAGGTATTAGAAATAAGGCTTTTTATTTCTAATTCGCTAAAGATATGTGTGTCCTTTAATTGAAATACTGAAGGGCGAGAGTCCATCTGTACTGTAATGTGTCAGCATGTGTAGCCATAATCTCTGTGTCCTGAAAAGATTTAAAGGCCAACAGGAAGCCTTCCCATTTCTGTTGAGGCTTGAGCCTAGACTCAGGTGTTTCTGCTTAATCCCATCAATATGAGTTGTGAAAATAGCCTCCCTGGAAGGAAAAGCACTCACCTTAATGTGTTTTCTCTGTTGCTTACTTTTTTTTTTTTTTCAATCACAGCCCCTCCCTTCATTGTATTTTTGTCACATTTTCTCAGTCTTTCTTGTGTTTCCTGCTGTTTTGTATCCTTAGTCTTTTCCTGTCTGTGTAAGATCTAGAAGAATTCACTTAGTTCCTGTGTTTCTGGTCCTCCTTTTAAACACAGTGAGAAAGGGACAGGGAGTCAGAACCTCCCTTAGCAGTGCTATCCCTTTGCATTTACCAGTGTTGCTCCCTTTGAAGTAGGCAAAGTCTGTAAGTGTGTGTCTGCTGCTCAGCAGTGTTACTTCATCTCAGGCTCCATGCCTTGTTCCCCTTATCAGTAATGACTGTGCTTTTTCGGGGAGCCTTATGTAAAACGTGAAGTCACCACTTTGCTAACAAGTACAAATCAAAGAGTGCATGAAAGAGCTAGGAGCAGAGCTATGAGTTGCATGCTGTATCACTTCCACCTAGAAGAAACAACTAGATTTCCACCTTTTTAAATGAAATTCCACTTAGAGAAGTCTTGGGTTTATTGGCTATTTTCATAGTGGTACATCAGCCATTTGTGGTGGTGATTGAACTCAGTGCATTTAGACATGGTCAAGACTGAGCATCAGAATGAGGAGAAGAGAAGAAGACTGATGAGTTTCCATTTCTGCTGTGACATTCAGATGTTAGGGTAAGAATTTGGCATAATGGATCAACGGTTCAGGCTGCTGGTGGTGTAATGGTGTGGGGGATACTTTTTTGACATCATTTGTGCCCATTAGTACCAACTGAGCATTTTTCAAACACCACAGCCTACCTACTGATGCTCACTATGTCCATCCGTTTATGACCACAGTGTACCCATCTTCTGATGGCTGCTTCCAGCAGAATAACATGCCATGTCACAAAGCATAAATCATCTCAAAGTGGTTAATTGAACATGACAATAAGTTTACTGTACTCAAATGACCTCCACAGTCACCAGCTCTCAGTGCACTAGAACAGCTGATTGATGTGATGGAAAGGGAGATCATGGATGTTCAGCCAACGAATCTGAGTTATATAAATGTCAGATCTCTGAGGAATGTTTCCAGTAACTTGTTAAATATTGGCCACGATGAATTCAGGCAGTTCTGAAGGCAAAATGGGATCCAACCCAGTGCTAGTAATGTGTACCTAAGAAAGTGGCTAGTGAGTGTATATCAGTACAATGTAGCTTTTAGCAGCTAGGCGACAATCATTTGTTGCTGACAGCATGCCATTTTCAGCTGAGCTTTGATTATAGCAAAACCAGCAGCAGCAGCACCAGTAAATGCTTGGACTAACAATAACAATGTGTTCACCTCCTGTTATATGAGCTGCAGTCTGCCAAATCTTGGTCTATTGAAATCATACCTACTTTCCAACAAAAACTAGGCAAAATATGAACTAAATTGGCCACAGTGCACTCAGTGCACTCTGCCAGCTAGCCTTGTTAACGTAAAACAATTATGAAAACGTGTTTAAAAAATATGTAAACCAGACTTATGAAAAGGCAAAGCATTTTCTGTTTTATCCAGCTAACAGTGTCTGACATCTACAAGATAATACTTTGCTATCCTATATCAACTGCTCTCCCTAACTTAATTATTAAATACTATAAGACTATGGGTTAATGAATATTGGAACCTGAACCGCTTTATTCTAGTTTGCCTTTTTTAAAATTATTTTGTAAAGACTTGAATGTCACAGCTACATGATTTTAAATCTTAAATAATCAACATCATAAAGTGGCGAGCGAGCCTGTTTTTTTTTTTTTTTTTTTTTTTTGGTGGAATGGTGGACAGAAATATTTCAGGATTTTGGGAAGTAGGTCATCCCTGTCTGCTGTCAAGCTGACATTTGGGTTAGGAGGCTAACTTCGCTTTTATCTCAGGATTTGTTTAGCCTCAAAGAGAGTAAACGGAGACAAATGCAAATGCTAGGCTAGCAGTTTCTTTTTCATAATTTCATATTCTTTCATCCACTTCGCATCTCTTTGTGTGTATGTATCTGTATCTATTGCATTCTTCTATCTGAAGTCTGCTTACATTAAGCACTTACTTTAGGGATGTAAAGTTCTGGTTAAAAATGAAAAGTCCGTTCTGTGATGGGTCCCCATGTTGTGCATCCTCATGTTTCTAAAACCTTAACACGCACTCCTCGTTCCTCATTGTTATTCTGCGATGGCGCCCACGCCTCCGCCCACAGTCTGAACCCTTCCGAGTCTGCACAGGCAGATAAAGGCTCTCTCTGTGGTCATACACACACATATGGACACGCCGAATATGCTTTTGTGCAGTGTTTAGTGTCAGTGAACTGCCATGCACACATGCATACAGTAAAGCCCTACTCTAAACCTCTCCCTTATTTAAGTTAAACTTTATTTTGTAACCCAGATATTATATAATTGTGGTTTTTACTGTACTTTGAATGCTAGTGGTATATCTGCTCCATACAGTCCATACAGTTGCTCTCACAGCTCTCCCATCAGTTGGTCAGGAGGCTGAAGTGTACAAAAATAGCCACAGCCACCAAAGAGAGCCACAAAGAGGAGAAAGAGGGGAGAACACAAGCAACTGCAGGGCAGCCCTCCCTCCCTCCTCTGTCTCCTCCTCTCAACACTCCCTTTTGTAGCTCTTTATTTTCCCTCTTTCATAGTCATTCCTTTAAATGTGTATTTTCTTCTAGAGCACCAGGCAACCCACTGAGTCCTGCACATGGCCACACTGGAAGGCTGTGGTGGTATTTTTAGACATTAAGGTGACAGTTTGCATTTGTGGATGTGTGTCACTTGAAGAGGGGTTTTGGTTGATTTTGTTGGCAGCTGAATAAGAATATACTTCACGTGTCATATTCATTCTTTAACTGAGAGGTGAATGCAGTAAGGTGGGGACAGTTTGCCACATTTAACAGATCCAGCACCTTGTGCCGTCTTAAATTGAAATGCTCCGTCTTTTATTCTCCTTTTTATATAGTAGGAATTCCAATTATCCACTTTCAAATTTAATTATTTTATTTTATTATTATTTTTTTTAAATGCTTAGCAAGACTTACATTTTTGTCGCTAAGTCTTTAGTCCTAAAAAGGTTGGAAAAAAGTCAAGACGTCAAGTGTGCCAGCAGTGGGCCCTCACCACACTGAGAGGAGAGGACAAGCAGGCAGAGACACTTGAAAACACACATTCTGGCACTGGCCTCATCTTGTTAGCTCCCCAACACACACTTTACTTCACTTGCAGAGGAGGGTCTGATTTGAATCGAAGCAGCAAGTTGGATTTGTGGATTTTGGAGCATCTAAGTTTCACTCTTTTCCCTAATCACTGACCTTCAGTAGGGGAGAGAAATGGCTTAGCTTCATGTCTGAAAATCATTTTCATGCAAAAACAAAAAAACTAAAACTTGGCAAGAGGAAAAACTTTTCTTTAAAGTGGTACCTTTCATCCTTATTGGAGAATACAGGAATTGGTAAAAGGAGAGCAGCTGGAGGGAGCTGGTTTGACTGACAGCTTATGAAAAATAAACCCATTCTTCACAAACTGCTTCTTTTTACTCATTTTTTAAAAATTAAATTGTAAAATGTGAAAATCTGCCTTTCTGAGAAAGAATCCTGTAGTCTCTCGTCTGTCCATGTGCAAAACACAAGTAAAAGAGCACTGAGACAAAAAAACACGCAGACAGATAACATTTCAGTGTGGAGAGAAGGAGGACAGGCCCAAAGCAGAGGAGAGAAGAGACAAGAGATATGGCTGTGACAGAGAGGAGTCCAGTGGTGGGGGAGGGGGGTGGTGGTAGAGGCAGAGGAGGAGAGGGGTGTCACAAAGGATATGGGTGCCAGCCCATGCTGCCCTAAGCAGCGCAGACCATGACAACCTGACTGTTGCGGTTTGTTTTAGCACTCGTGAGTCACGCCTGCGAGTCACCTATGGGCAGAATTTACTGTCAAGCAGAAACATCTGATAATGCAAGAATCGTAACATCGTGTAAGATTTTTGTTATGGTACAGAAGCAGCCAACCCTAGTTGCGCCAATGTAGAAATGGTTCTGCAGTGTACAGTATATTCCTGTGTTGATTGATTCCGGAGGCAAAATTGTGTCTCTTTCTTTTGCATTGCCTGAAAGAAAAAAAGATCAGTGTTGCACAGAGACATCAGTGTGGTGTGCATGCTTTTCTTACTTTTGTCTTGAATCACGTCTGTCACGAGTAATGTTTGAAAGAGTACACAATTTTATTGATGCAGCTGACCAGTTTGATGTTTTTAAGTTCACCAGCCACTTCATTAGTTACACTTCATTAGGAGGTCGTTAACACAAATACCTGCCAATCATTAGCCATGTAGACGTGGCCAAGATGACCCGATGTAAGTGACTTTGAATGGTTGTTGTTGGCGCCACACAGGTTGGTCTGAGTAGTTCAGAAACTGATAATCCGGTGGATTTTCCCACATAATCACCTCTAGTGTTTACGGGGGAATGGTCTGAAAAACAGAAAATGTCCAGTGATTTGCGGTTCTCAGGGAAAAAGTCTTCTTGATGCCAGATGCCAGAGGAGAATGGCCTGACTGCTTTGAGTTGATAAGCATGTAATAGGGCCACCTATTCACTCCAGGAAATCGTGTGGATGTCCTAGGTGCGAAATGGACACACAGATGAAGTTGCAGTAACTTGCACTACCACCAGGGTGTGATATTTTATTTAAAACCGACAAACTAAATGGCCGACATGTATGTAAAAATGGCCTCCACACACCTATCTTTCCATCTTTTGTCGTTACACAATGTCGTTTAATGCCTGAAAAGCAACAGAAGTTACTGCAACTTCCTGCAATTTCAGCATGCGTGTGCATTTCACACATACGATAGGCAAAGTGTGAAATGTTACACGGTGGATAGGCGGCTCTATTACATGCTTTGCCGTGATACTTGGTTGATGACAACAGTAGCTCAAATAACCACTCATTACAACCAAGGTATCTTTGAGCTTAAAACATGTCGAACCTTGAAGCAGATGGGCTACAGCAGCGGAAGACCACACTGGGTGCCACTCATTTTACTTAAGAACAGGGAACTAAAGGCTAAAATTCACATGGACTCACCAAAATTGGACAATAGAAGATTGGAAAAACATTACCTGGTTCGAAGGGTCTTGATTTTTGCTGCAACATCTGGATGGTAGCGTCAGAATTTGGCACAAACAGCATAAAAGCATGGATCCATTCTGCCTCGTGTCAACAGTTCAGGCTGCTGGTGATAGTGTAATGGTGTGGGGGATACTTTCTTAGCACGCTTTGGGTCTCTTAGCAACAAATGAGCATTGTTTTAACACCATGGCCTACCTGAGTATTCTTGCTGACCGTGTTCGTCCCTTTATGACCATAGTGTACCCATCTTCTGACTGCTGGGATGTAGTGGAACAGGAGATTGGCATCATGTCACTGTCACTTTCGTTTCTTTTTTGATTTTAGATAGGAAGCTGACTCATGCAGACAGTTTGTAAGATAAGTTGTGGATAAACAAACACAGATGCACACAGAATATGCAGTGAAACTTCTCCCTCTCCTTAATCCCCAGGCTGGAAGTATATTTAGACCTCTTCTTTGTGTCAAATCCACTTTAAAAACATAGACTTTTTACACATCAACAGACACTTTGTCTTTCTCTCTTCTGGCACTTTCTCATTCACCTGGCAGGGGGAAATCAATCCACAGTGGAATGGCATATCCTGACAGTCTTGTCAAGAGAGAATTGAAACACTGAGGCTCTTGTCTCTCAACTGTCAGTTTTGAGTCCAGTGAAAGATTTGTATTTATAATGGGGGTAATTAACTTGTTCAACCTTCATTTATCCAGGGAATATTTCTCAGTAGGCTTACTCTTTGTCCTGCAGCATTCTGCTTCAGTAACATTTTGTTACATGCATTCCCAGAGGATGGCAGCAGGATGGGATTTATTTAAATTCCCCACTCAGGTTTTGCTTCTTATTTTGTCATTAAAGCCCACAATCTCCTAGTCTTGAGCCCAGTTCCCAAACCTTAAGGCGATTACCACTCATGTAACATTTAGTTTCATGATTCAGACGAGAATTACATAAACATTTGTGCATGGAAGTGTAAATATAACACATTGAGCCTGCAATGTTAACATCTCTAACACAGAGACAGTTATTAGGACAAAGATCTTTTTTGGCTTGCAAAGAAGCTGATGCTGTGATGTTCCGCTTGCAGTCGAGTGCATTATAATTAAGTTGGCCACTGAGCAGTGCTCATCAGTGAGAAAAGGGCAAAGATTTCCAGATTTTCATTTTAGCTAGAGCTTTACAGCAGAAACATGCAGTGAGCCATGCTGCAAAAAAAGAGGACTTGGCTCTAGGTTTTAGCATTATTTTTAATATGATGATTATATTGTATTTTGATGGACAAAGATGGTCTTTTATACATCCACATACTCTATCACCATTTTTTCCCCCGCTCTTTACAAGACTTCCATGGAACAAGTAACCCCAGCTCATGGTTAGCATTGGCTTAGTTTACCTTACTATAAAGAATAGAAAGGGTGTGAAACAGCTAATCTGGCTCTTTCAGAATGTGACAAATTCAACTAGCACCTACAGAGTAAGTCATGAACACCTTTTTTCCCCCCTCTTGCTTAAAATAGCATTTTACAGTGGTGAAAACAACCCCAACACACCTTACCTTTAGAGACAGAGAGGCTGTTTTTGCTCTTTTTTTTTTTTTTTTTACCAAGTAACCTAACTAAACTAGCCAACATGAGAGTAATCATCTCATCAAATTTGGCATTAAGAAATGAAGCAAGTAAACTGCAATATGGAACTATTTCTCCACGGTCTACACAATGATAAAGGAAAGCCTCACTGTGAAAAGACAGTGAGCAATCAAAGCTAATGAAGAGATATTCACCTGGAAGCCGGGCAGAAGTTTTTACCACTAAAAGTGCAAATTACGTCAAACACCTCTCAAGCTGCAGCGTAACATTTTAAGGTCATTCGCGGCAGTCATCACAAACTGCAGCTTGTCCTGTCCTCTTGGCAGTTGATTTGCAGATATACAGGGTGATAGCGTTAAGCTTGTTGGCAGTAGCTGATGTTGAATCGTTTCCAATGGTCATTAAGCTCCTTCCCTTTACTGCTTCAGCTTGTCCTTCAGTGTGCTGTGTTATCTTCATTTTATCCTTCTGCCCATAGTCTTGTTTGTTATTTTCTTTGCTTATCATCTTCCCCTCATTCTTTTATCCTTATGTCTTTCTCTTGCCTCTCAGACAACATTATCACTCTTTCTTCCACTAGCTCCTTCTCATTTTTTTTGATCCATCGTTCCCACCCTCCTCTAAATCCTCCATTTAAAATGACACTTCTGTAGTTCAGAAGAAAAGTCACAGAAAGTCACAGAAGGAAGTGTCAACAAAATAAATGGAAAGTATATGAATAGTGGAGATATGTGCAAGAATGTGTAAAGTGCAGGCAGTGGTAAGAGGAAGTGATTTCACCTAGTTTTTCTGCCAGGCTCTGTCTAAATTTAGATGAATAAAACCCTCACAGGATCCTTCGCGTTAATCAAAGAGCTGCACTAACCTTCACAACACTCCAACGCTCAGTTGGAGACAGTAACCTAACATGGATATGGCCCACCTCATCCCAGTATCTGATTCCCGTCTGCGGTTTTCAGTTTGCCTTCTCGCTCTGTCCTTGGAGGAAGACTGACGAAGATGGAAAATTTTGGAGCACTCCCTCTGAGTCGGTCATGATTCATTCATGTATGAGCGTGTGCTTGTTTGAGAGTGTCATGTAGGAAGCGAGAGGGAGTTTGCATTTACCTTCCAAGGTATTTCATGCCTTTTATCTGAGTATATGCATGCCAACAACACTGTCACAAATTCATCTTAGTGGGTGTTAGTGTGTCAGCTCTTTGCTGCCCACGTGATGCCAGAAAATCCTTGATGTCCTTAGGTTAAATGAATCATCCATGTTGCTGTTTGCAGAAGCCATCACAACAAACAGTATCTTACTGAGGTATGTTACATTTATTTGAAAGCTATAGTAGAAAGATCATTATGTAAAAAAAGGCAGTGTTTTTGTTTTGGTTTTGTGGAAACATACAGTAGTGTACAAAGGTCTTGAGTCCCCCCTCATTTCTTTATATTTTGCCAAGAAAATGGGAAGTAGGTGCAGTGATCTATTAAAACATGTGCAAGCATACATGGAAATACAGTATACAAGGCAAAAAACAGAGTTTGTGTAATTCTAACAAGCGTTAAAGTTGATATTTGCTATGACCACCTTTATTCTTCAACACTGCCTGAACTCTCTGAGGCAGCTTTCTTCTAATTTCTTTAAGTAGTCTTCAGGAATAGTTCTCCAGGCTTCTTGAAAGACATTCAAAGCTCTTCTTTGGATGATGGCTTCTTTTTGTTCCAACATTGCTGCAATAACGTTGAGGTCTGGGCTCTAGGGAGGCCAATCCATGACTGATAGTGTTCCATTGTTCCTTTTTTATCCAGGTATGCTTTTACTGCATTGGCAGTGTTTGGGATCATTGTCATGCTGAAAAATGAAGCCATTGCCAATCAGATGGTACATTTCTGTGTTCATAATTCTAACAATGTTGACAAAATCCCCAACACGACTGGCTGAAATGCAGCCCCAAACTATGACAGAGCCTCCACCATGTTTTACAGATGGCTGTAGACACTCACGGTTGTACATCTCTCCTGACCTCCTCCATGGTGATTTGAACCACAAATTTCACTTTTGATTTCATCACTCCGTAAGAACTGATGCCACTGATTTTCAGTCCAGTTCTTGTTTCATTTGGCATACCTCAGCCTTTTCTCTCTGTTTCCCTTGCTTAAGAATGGCTTCCTGATAACCACCCTTCCATTCAGTCCATATCTAATGAGGCTTTGGTGAACAGTAGATGAACGGCCAGATTCATCTCTCAAGTCCTGTGTCAGGCCCTTTGCTGGATTTGTTTTTCCCTATTTCCAAAGAACATGACTTTCAGATGCTGCTCATCTCCTGTAGGTAGTTTTTTAGGCCAGTGCAAAAATACTATTTTACGCCTGTCAAACTGTGTTATCATTGGCATTTTTCATTGATCCAAAGAAATGGGAACAAATTATGCGACTGGCTGCTAGTAACAGAGTGCCTAAAGATATAATGTAAAATTGTTTCTTTGCTAAGTTGCCTGTTATGTGTAGAAACAACTCTGGCTCATCCCTGGAGTTTTTATGCTTGAATGATTCAGGGATCAGCAAACAAGCCATTCAGTGCTTGTTTGACGCAATAGATCAAGCCCTTGCAAGTCATGTGCCACCGGCAGATAGAAGAAGTGGCTGATATAGAAAAATCTTACCAATGGCAACTTTGGCAACTTTGACCAGAAAGCCTGGAGAACTATTGCTCAAGATCACTTTAAAAATTACAAGAAAGTATGAAATGAGGGTCAGTTGCCTCGAGAGGTATGCGCAGTATTGTAAACTGTTTTCACACATGCACAACGGCCCTGAACTTTTCTCTAGGTACATGTGGTAGCACAAATGCAGTTTGACGTCTGTAATCTGCCAGCTCCCTAGTCTGTTCAACTCAGCAGATTTGTGCTGTTGTAAGAGTAGTACAGGTAATAATCCTGCTGAATTCCCAGCTAGTGAGTTGTCATCACCTGTCCTGCATCATGCACACTCTACTCAGAAGTAAGAAAGCAGTCAATGCCAACTGTTTCCTGCTGTGAAATTGATGCTGGCAGTTTTTGATTTAGTCATAAAATGGAATCTATGGACATTCCAGTTGCCATACAGTCTGAGGCCAGTTTGTGAAATAATCATGCAGGTGCCTATTACACACAAGTCTAAATACACAAGCACAAAAAGACAGCATTTCGTGACTAATTCAGGTTTCACCGTGAGATCAGACTGCTTGATTACATGGTGAGGCTGAGAGAGTAGTGCAAGATCTTTGCTAATTTAGATGCTGTTTTGTCACCCTGCAAATAGAATTTGTGATGGGTTTGGTGAGAATTGTGAGGAATCTTTTCTGAAAAAAGACGGTGCCTGTGAATCAAGTGTCACAGTCTGACTTCTAGTTTTCTTTTGCTAAATAAGTTTGAGAATACGTTGTCCCTTGTTACTTGCCAGAGCTCAAATTGCTCATTTTGTCAGACTCAGAATACTAAAGTTAGATATTCCCTCTGTACATTTTTTTGGGAGGGGTTAAAGGACATCCAGGATATGTATTAAGGCAATATTTAACATTTATTGAGTTCTAGGTTCTGAGATCAGCAGTGCGAAGGTTGCCTTATCTAGTTTTGAATAAAGCAACGAAAACTCTTTATTGACCCAATTGCTTTTCAGGGTGATAACTGTAAGGCAGGAATTACATGTGAGAGTGCCAATTAGTTGTAATGTGGAAAGAATTAACACATCTGCTTCAATGGGGTAGTGACTGGAGGCTTAAAAGGGTTGGTTTGGTTCGCCTCACTAGCTGGAAGAGACACTTTGATTAAGTGTATTAAAAGGGGCAGTAATAGCTTTTGGTGTTCCCATTCTGATGTCTTGATAATGTTGGTGATGACTGGCTGTGAAGTGGCTGAGGCTGACAGACAGTCTGAGCTGATTTCCGGCATTTCCTATCGACGGTCATCACTCCAGCTATCAGCGCCTGCCCTCTCCGGTTTAACTGACGCAGCCGTCAAGCTGGAGGAGCTCCTGTCTTGAGTTGTTTGAGCAGGGACCCGCGAAAGGGGTCAAGTGGATAACACATACACATACACACGCATACTGTAGCATCATTTTTGAGTTGCAATTTCACATATCCCAAAATATTGGCTATTCGTGAGAGACTATATCCAACTGGGATCTGTATGCAGGTGTGTCATTTTATCTAAAGTGTATGGTATGGTATATGAGTAAAGTTTACTTTATAGGCATGGTCTGAAACATGGCATATCATGCCTTATTTAATTTGACCATGCTGCTGCAACATTCCCTCTGTCATCTTCTTCTACCCCTCCCTTCCTGTCTCCTTGTTTTTTTCTCTCTGTCTGTGCTTGGACAGAGGTGGCTTGTCTGCTGCATGGCTTAGCATACAGCCTGTGATCTTTTCTGAATTTTAGCATAAACCCTGCTGCTAAGCCAGGCAAAGACATTCATAAGAGGGGGGTCACAGAGGAATATCAGAGCACTTAGCAAAATGTGAAATGACGTGTTTGTGTGCAAGTGTTTTTGTTTTTTCCCAGAATGCTTGGTCTGGTCTTGTGTCCCTACATTGAATAGCTGAAAGTATTTGCCTTTTTTTCTCTTAAATTCCAACACATTGATTGTTTAGCATTTTTCCACTTGAACTAAAGCTCCCAACAGGGGCTTCCATCTAGGTTTGCTGCTCAAGTGTCTCCCGTGTTTAAGTGAGTGTCCAGGAATACACAGCCATAATAGGATAGCCATGACAGGAAAGATTTAGTGGAGCTCAGAGACAACAGATTAGAAGTTTAAGTTATGTCAGCACGATTACGTCTCACACAATTCTAAGTGGGAAATTATAGCAAAAAATAGTGGAAAAAAATTATTTACATTTTTTTTTGTGTGTCAGTGTATTTACTGGTGCAACTGAAACTAAATCACATATTTAAGGAGCAAAGGGTCTTTGGTAAAACAGTTATGATTCACTGATCTGCACAGTAGCCAAGTGGGAAGTCTTTAATTTTTTAAAAATATATTTTGGGTGCTTTTTAGCCTTTATTGTAATAGGACAGTGGAGAGAAGACAGGAAAACTGGGTGAAAAACCAGAGGAAAGGATTCAAACTCAGACTTCTGAATTAGCCTTATGACATGTGGGCTGCCTGCTCTATGCAGTGGGCCAAACCAGCACCTCAGAAATCTGTAATGTTTCAAGTGTTTGATTAATATTGTACTGATGAAAACTGTTGTGTTATGTGAACATTCTGCTGATACAGATGTACTGTTCATGTTCATACTGAATATGCTTGCACATATGTACAGCAAGTCTTATAACAGTCTTTCTGTTTAGTTTGCCTCATGAATGTCTGCATACGCCACCCAACCCTTTCTGACATGCCTTGGTAAACCCCTGTCCCATTACTATGTATTATGCATGAGCTTTTGTGGGACTTAACTCTCTTAAGTCCCACGAAAGTAAAAGCTCCCCTTGAAAACAGAAGTTGCACTGTCACAGTATAACTTGTCACACTGACATTTTAAATGCCCAGGAACATTTAGTTTCATAGTGTTAGAATTAAGAGAATACATTTCCTATTATACTTCATAGAGATTTATGCTTTTTTTTCCTAATTTGCTGCTGTTTTCATATATATACAAACCCAATTGAAAAAAGTTGGAGAGCTGCATAAACTGTAAATAAAAACTGAATGCAATGATTTTCAGATTTCATAAAGCCACATTTTTTTTCACAATAGAACATAGAAAACATTAAATGTTTAAACTGAAACATTTTATTATTTCATGAAAAATATTAGCTCATTTTGATTTGATGGCAGTAACATGTCTCAAAAGAGTTAGGACAGTAACAACTACAGGCTGGAAAGGAAAATGGTATAAAAAAGAAATAGCCAGAGGAAGATTTTCCAATGAATTGCCTTCATTCACAACAGACCATTGATCATCAATCTCTGTACGCAAGCGACAAGGCCGAAGATCAATACTGGATATCCGTGATCTTCAGACCCTCAGGCAGCACTGCATGAAAAAGAGGCATGATTCTGTCATGGAAATCACTGCATGGGCTCTGGAACACTTCCAGAAATCACTGTCTGTGAACACAGTCTGCTGCACCATCCACAAATGCAAGTTAAAGCTCTGTCATGCAAAGAAGAAGACATATGTGAACATGATCCAGAAACACTGCCATTTTCTCTGGGTCAAAGCTCATTTGAAATGGACTGAGGCAAAGTGGGAAAACTGCTTTGTGGTCAGATGAATCAAAATGTGACATTCTGTTTGGAAAACATGAATACTGTGTCCTCCGGACCAAAGACAAGCGGGACCATCCGGCTTGGATGAAAGCTGCTAAAGATGGAGATGCATCAATGCGTATGGAATTGGCAGCATGCACATCTGGAATGGCACCATCAGTGCTCAAAGGTATATACAGGTATTAGGGCAAGATATGCTTCCATCCAGATGACGACTTTTTCACTGAAGGATATGCATACTGCAGCAATTACAACAGAATGGCTTCACAGGACAAGAGCCTGGGTGCTGAACCGGCCTGCTTGCAGTCCATACCTTTTTACCCACTGAAAAGATTTGGGACATCATGACATGAAAAATACAGCAAAAGGCTGTTGAGCATCCTGAAAATCCTACAGTATATCAGACAAGAATGTAATAAACATTCTTGTCTGATTACTGCTCTCCTCAGTCCCCAGAAGCTCATGGAAGAGGGAATGCTACACAGTGGTAAACATGACCCTATCCCAACTTTTCTGAGACATTTTGCTACCATTAAATTCTCGCAGCTTAAATATTTGATTTATTTTCTGTGTTTTCTTGTGAATAAATTATGGGATTATGCACTTTACAAACCATTGAATTCTGTTTTATTAACATTTTACACAGCATCCAATTTTTGGGGAATTTGGGTTGTAAAAATATTCACACTAATTGCTAACAATTTGCTTTTATCCTTGTTTTACAGAAAGAATGGCTTTGCCTCACCTGCCAAACTCAAAGAGCCGTGTCAGGCCAGCTGGGAGATGCTTCATCTCCATCCATGGCTTCCCCGAAGAAGCAGCCTCCTGATCCTGCTCCCTCCTCCACCCCTCACCCTGCTGCTGTAGATAGCAAACCTGTAGTAGAACCAGCAGACCTAACCCCACCAGCTTCTGAGACCAAGGTAGTGCCCTCAACCCCTTCCGACGCCACAACTTCACTAATTTCACCTAATCATAGTACTTCTCCTGAGAACTGTTCACAGGACACACCACAGTCAAAAGAACAAAAGCAAACCCTAGCAGATGAAAATGTTATTTATCCTGAGAAAGAAGCTCCTGTAGTAGAATCAGCAGACCTAACCCCACCAGCCTCTGAAACCAAATTAGCACCCTCAAATCCTCCTGAGGCCACAGCTGATAGTGCACTAATTTCACCTAATCATAGTATTCCTCCTCCTGAGAACAGTTCACAGGACACACCTCAGTCAAAAGAACAAAAACAACCCCCAGCAGATGAGAATGTTATTTATCCTGAGAAAGAAGCTCCTGTTTCAGAGAGTTTAGCTGGTAGTGCCCTAGCAGTCCCACCAGCTGAGCAACAGCAAAACAGCTCAGAAAAAATAGCAGATGACCCCCCACAACCAGAGAAAATACCATTTGGTTCTGGTCACCAAACTCAAAGTGCAGCTGGCAGTGAACCCCCAACAGCTGAGCAACAACAGGGTAACTCTGAGAAAGCAGCAGAGAACCATCCTGATCCCTGTACAAAGATAGATAATGATGAGCAACAAGCACAGAGTGCAGCAGTTGAGCAACAGCAGAGTAGTTCTGAGAAAACCACAGAGGACCTTTCACTCTCTGTGGAAGGTGAGACAGAGAATCTATTTATTAATGCAGGTTTAGACAAAGCAACAGTCCCTGCTGGGGCAGAAACTGAGCCAAATCCCAATATTACGCAGAGTGAGGTTGTCGTTACCCTGGCAGATAGTAAGAAAGTGGAACCCACTCAAGAAAAACAACCTGAAGTGAGAACTAATTCAGTTGAGCCAAAGCCTGCTTTGATCCCCGAAGCAGTCACACAGGAAACTGCTCCCATTCAGCCCGATTCTACAGCTGCAAATGTACAAGAGGAGAAAATAACCGAGGTTTCAGCTGAGAAACCCCTGACTGATGAACCACAAGTTACTCCAACAGATCAAACTCCATCTGACAATGGAACACCTAATGTCAAGTGTGATGTTAGTGCAGAAATAACAGAACCAGCAGAACCGTCCATGTCCCTTGTTGAAAAAGTTGACGTCCCTGAACCTGATAAGACTGAGCAAGAATTAAAACTAAAAGAGGCAGAACGTGCAGAACTTGGAAGTCCTTTGGTAGTGCCAGACAAACATTCTGTCTCAGCTTCAGAGGGAAAAGGTCAGGCAAATGAAGTGAAAAATGAACCCTCAGAAAAAGATCAGGAGCCCACATTACACGATGTGGCTGACTCCTCTCCTGTTGTTCAGTTTGAAGGAGAAACTAAAGCTGTGGCCAAATCAAATGAGGAGAACGAGGCTGAAAATAAAGTTTCTCCGAAAGTTATTAATGAGGGAGACACAGCTATGCCGGGAATACCCGAGGGAGCTGATGAGGGAACATCAGTTGAGATTAAAACAAATGCAGCTGTAGAAATAGCTACTGAGGTCAAATCTGATGAAAAGAAAGCTGCTGAAGAAAAGGCAGACGCAGAGAACACAGTTCATAATAAAAATGACCGAAAACCTCTAGAAGAGAATGTTAGTCCAGAACTCAGCTGTACTGAAACAGAAAAAACATGTCCTGTACTCGACAAGAAGGAATCAGCAATGGGATTAGAGCCAGCTCCAACTGTTCTGGAGGAAATGCCAAAAGAAGAAATACAAATACAGAATGAGATAAAAACAGGAACAAGGAATGAGCCCGCTGGGGAAAGCATTATTGAGACAGCATACTTGTCAGAGAAGTCAGAGGAGAAAAAAAAAGACTGTGATAGAAGAAGAGTGCATATCACAGATGCAGGAAAAGCAGACACCCGAATATAAAATGTTAAAAGCAGATAATAAATCTGACAATGCAGCGGTTATCTCTGTTCCCCACCCCCTGACTCTGAAGAGCAACAAACGGTCAATATTGAGGCGCCAGTGCAAAGTGTCGAGACCGTGTTATCCTCAGCTGTTACCAGTGACAGAAAAGTCAGAGATGAAGCCCGCGAGGTGAAACTTTTTCAGGATGAGTCAGAGGAGGGTTCACAAAAGACAAACAGCATTGCTGAAAATCAACACAAAGCAGAGAAAGATACATCAGCTGGGGCAGGCAGTGATGAGAAAGAGCTTGAAAAAGTTGGTGAGTTGTCAGTCAAAGAGAAGGAGGAAGGAAAATGTGACAAAAAAGAGGATGAGTCACAACCTGTTGCTGGCAATGTGCAGGAAACTATTTCAGTATCAGAGGCAAGCGCAGTGTGCAACAAAGAAGGCCCTGCAGAGTTTGATGTGAGCGAGAACGCAGTATCAAAGAAGGATGAAGTATCAGAGACAGTTTTTGAAAATGGAGGTGTGCCTGTATCAGTAGCTTCAGCTCTTGTCACAGAACCTGAAATCCCAGTTTCTGTAGTAAGTGAGCAGGACAGAGGCCCAAAGGAGGAGAACACTAACATGGAAGAGAAAAAGGAGCCTCCTAAAAAGCTCAATGATGAAGATGCACTTTCTGAGGTGACAATAGTATTTAGCACGTGTAGCGGTAGATTAGAAAGTTATCTTTGTGAATTTCTTGTCATTATTTCCTATATGGAAATTCAATGGAAATTAATATACTAAACATTTGTATGCCTTATAATGCTTATGTGTCCCATATGTAGACCATATATTATGACCCTATGGTTAAAAAAAATATCATAGTATGAAACATACGGTGCTTAACAAATTTATTAAACCACCTGTCAGAAAAACACGAAAACACAAATATTTTAGAAATCTGTCAAAAACTTAATAAAAAATACATCATTTACTATTTTTTCCTGCTTTTTTTGTAAAACAGTCAAATTGAAAATTAATGGATAACAACAATAATTAAAATTTTTGCAATAAAAATATAATTTGGATTAAAGAGCTTGTGCATAATTGTGAATTACCCATTACAGAATTATAGAAAATGATTTTGGTAATTAGCTACACTGTTAATTTAGGGCATCAATGACATAAATTAAACTTTACATTGGGTAGGTGGTCTAATACATGTGTTAAGCACTCTATTAATGTGGCTATGACTTAAATATGAATTGAGAATTTACTGTTGGAGAAAATGAGAAATTCTTCATTCCATATGGCTTTTTGCAATATTAACAATGTCTTTAGTAGAGGTTGAACAAAGTATTGGCAGCACAATATATCGTGCTGCTTCCTCTTACAATATGATTATCAATAATCTAGGAGCAAATATTGATATTTCTTTAAAAAAAACATAAATAGAGGCCTCCTTAGCGAATACCTTGCTTTTTAATTACTTAAAAAATGAATGGGTAAGTGAATGCAAAATTACTAACTTGTAGTGAAGCAGAAGCTCAAATAGGGGAAATAGCAAACCCTTCCAAAGCTAGTTAACTGATCTGACACACACTGTTATTACACACACAGTGACACACAATGAATTACTATATTATAATACCACAGTTATAACCAAAAAGTTGTTCATGTTTTTTTTTTTTAATCCATCAGGTGAGAACAGCGGAGACCTTGAAAGAGCCTGGAATTAAAATAGCAGCCGTCAAGGAGGGCAGCCCCACCAGCCCATCAGATCTAGCAAAACTGGAAAGCACTGTCCTTCCCATTCTTGAAGCCCAAGCAAGCACACAAGAAGAGGAGAAAAAAACAGACACTCTAAAGGCCAGACGTAAATTAGAGGTGCTTACTCTCTCACCAGACTCTCCTAGCTCAGAAGAGGACAGAGAAGTTTCTGATAAGAATACCAAAGGTACCACAAAGAAGAAGCTCCTTGTGCCTGTGGATGTCAAAGCAGATTCCTTGGATGACAGCAGTGAAAGCTTTGGAAAAGAAAGCCCAATGTCAGGAGATGATGAAGAATTTATCAGAAAACAGATAATGGAAATGAGTGAGAATGAGGATGCTTCACCATCTGATGAGGAAAATCTAGTCCGCCGAAAGATCAGAGAGGATGAGAAGAAACAAAAGGAACAGAAGAAAACAGAGATTGCAGAGAAGAGCACTTCAGGAAAAAGCAGACGGCTTACCAAGAAAAGCACTATAAGCCCAGATGATGAAGATAAGGAATTTGGCACTTCAGTGGATAAGCCTGATATAAACAAAGATATGGAAGTAGAACCAAAAGAAAGGGAGCAACAAAGTGGTACTGCAGTTCGCAAATTCCAAACTATGGAGCTGAATACAACAAGCAGCCCTATGCCTATTCTTAATGATGATGGAGAGCCTGAAATGGAAAGCCTGACAGACTCTCCAGATGATCGGTCCAGAGGTGAGGGGTCATCCAGTCTACATGCGTCTAGCTTTACTCCTGGAACTTCCCCAACATCCCTCTCATCACTGGATGAAGACAGTGATAGCAGTAGTCCAAGCCATATCCGCAGTGGTGAAGGTAAACAGCACAGGAAAGCCAAACACAGACAACCTGGTCAAATGCTGCCAACCATTGAAGACTCTTCTGAGGAAGAAGAGTTACGTGAAGAAGAGGAGCTGCTCAGGGAGCAAGAAAAACAGAAGGGCTCAGGGAAAAAATCCAAAAAAGATAAAGATGAGATTCGAGCCCAGAGGAGGCGAGAGCATCCAAAGACACCACCAAGTAACCTTTCCCCTATTGAAGATGCCTCGCCGACTGAAGAACAGAGGCAAGAAGCAGAAATGGAGGAGATCAGACGATCATCCTGCTCTGACTTTTCACCCAGTATTGAATCAGATCCTGAAGGATTGGAAATCCATGCTGCAAAGATTGCAGCAGTCCAGAAAACTTATAAGCTGCCCATGTCTGTATCTCTTCACTCTCCAACAGATGATCAAAACACTGATAAACCACAGAAAAAACCTCTCAGATCTGCTGATGAAGCTTATGAAGAGATAATGCTAAGGGCCAAATCTCCAACAGTTGACAAAGGTGAGATTCAACTAGAAAAAGAGTCCCTTTATGGAGGCATGCTCATTGAAGACTATGCATATGCATCTCTTATTGACAATTCAACCGCTGATCTGGAGGAGCCAGAGAAGATTAGTGTTCCTGCTCAGCCCATAAAGCTAAGATCACCAGATGAAGTTTATGAAGACATGATAAAGAAAAGAAAGGAATTCATGCAACTGGAGCAGGAATACCAAAATATGCAGGCAAAAAAGGAAGGCACTACCCCAGAAATTATACTACAACCTGCTGAATATACTGTCACCAAAAGCAGTAAAGTAACATTAGGCAAAGATGGGAAGCCATTGTTGGATGCTGAAGCTGCCTATGAAGAGCTAATGAAAAGAGTCCTGACTCCTGGAACAAGTCCAACTCAGCAGGAGCCAGAAGTAGAAGCTACTGCATCTAGAAAGGCACTCCACCCCATTCCAGACTTAAAGGTGACACAATGCTCTTCAGGCGAGTTATCTTCTGATGATGAAGTTACAACTAAAAAGGGAGATGAGAAAAATGCTGTATCAGATAGTATATCAACAATGGAAGCTGAGCCTGTGAAAGAGACTTCTTCGTCATCTATATCAGATCAGCAACCTGAAACTACAATCACAGCATCCCAAACTGAAATTGTGGACTTAACTAGTTCATCTACAAGAACAGCAGCTCCTGTGATTGCCAGTGTATCACCCTTACCTACAGTCCCCCAGTATACATCTAGTACACCAAGTGTAGTATCAACTGCCCCACCTGTACCCCCAAAGCCAACTGTCCTGCGTAGGGCTAATTCTCAGGAAAAAACAGAAGAACCTGTTGCACCACCACTGCCTCCTCCCACCCCTCCGAAACCTACTGTTTTTCCCAGGAAACCTCCAATTCCACTTCCACCTCAGGCATCAGCAGCTCCAGTAAGGTCAGAGACAGTGGCTATGACTACAGCTCAAGCACCACCTGTAAGACAAGTAGTTACTCCGACATACAAACCTCATGTTCCCCCTCCTGTACCCCCAAAGCCATCTATTCCTGCTGGAATTGGGGACAGCCACAAGCCAGGACATAGTGTTAAACCACCAATTGCACCAAAGCCTGGCTCACAGCCTTCTTCACCTGCCCATGTTCCACATCCACCAAGACCCTCAGTACTTCCCACAGGTCCTAGTGACATAGCCCTTAATCTAAGCCCCTCTTCTGAGAGCAAACCATTCCAACCCTCACCAAAGTCTCCTTCTTCTCCGAGATATGCCAGCAATCTTCGTGACACATATGTGGTCATCACTCTGCCATCTCAGCCTAGCTCTCCTGTTGACAGTGTTACCACTCGTGCTCCCTCTAGCCCTGGTCCAGCATCTCCTTCACGGCAAGCTCAGCCCGAGCAGTTACCAGCATCAGCAGCCTCAATCTCAACCATATTCACAGCAGCATCAGCAACCAACTCCTCCTCAAACAACCAGGGTGCCTCTGGCATATACACGAGTCACAGAATCCATTGAAAGTCAAGAAATCTGTGGCCCTGAAAAACATGTATCTAGTTCTTGTCATATAATTGAGGCTATATCAGCCTCAGCACAGCCACCTGTGGTTATGCCTAACCTCATCTCTCAAGTGGTCACCACAGAAGTCCAAAGGACCACTGTCTCTGTTGTTCATGAAAGGACACCACCACCAGTGCCAGCTCCAAGGGCAAATGGTCTCCCAATCTCAATGCAGAAACCTAAGCCCCAGTTGCCAGTACAGAATGGACAGGCCATTCAGCCTTCTGAGGTGGTAGATCTTAGGACTATGAAGGTGGATCCAGAATCAGCCACTAAGGGTGTGGATCTGTCTGCTGGCCCAGACTCAAAACATCAGCCCCTTGCTACTGATGTCAGTCGTCACAGCAGTGCAGTGCATTCACCTGTGGTCAACCTTAGTGCTGAATCATCTACTGTTTCCCATAGTAACTGATAGCATCACTATTGTGACCTGTGCTGCCACAATCCAGCGACGTGACAATGTAGACACCTCTCTAGCCTCTTCAGTGCCCCTTCAGCTAACAAAAAACAAAGCATTTGAACCTGTTTCTCAAATTATTTATCGACCAATTGATTCTCAGCCCTCTACTCATGCTACTACCGAGATCCCTATTAACCTCTCAGTTGGATCTAGTACAAGTGGAGTAACATTCCAGACCACCCCTGTCACTATTGCACCCACTTCTGTTGCAAGTTGTATTGCCAATGGATTAACCGTAGGTACAACCACAGAGTCTGGAGCTGTTGACCTCAGTACAAATAAACCATTCAACACTGTGGTTTCAGTGGATGCTACATCTGCCGAAGTGGTTACAGCTGTAATCACAGACGATGGCAAACCAGTGGATCTGACTGCAGGGAAAAGAGCTGTATGCTGTGGATGTTGTGTACAAGCTTCCATTTGCAGGAAGTTGCACTACTCACCAACCTACCACACCCTTGCCTGAGGATCGTTTTGGATATCGTGACGATCACTATCAGTATGACAGATCACCTTACGGCATGAGAGGGTTTGGTGGAATTAAACCTTCAATGTCAGATACTAACCTAGCAGAAGCTGGCCTGTTCATTTACAAGAGTAAAAACAGCTATAATTTCAGTGGCACAACTGAAGGTGCAGTAGATCTCACCTCAGCAAAGATTTCTGATGCAGGTCAGTGGAGTGACATTGCAGACCTGTCACTTAAATGTCACTTTGAACTGCCTCCACTTATTCATGGCTAATGTGGCAATTTTTATTTTTGCTTTTTATTTTGTTTTGCATGGACATTTTTTTTTTCATCTTTTTTCTTTTATCATCAGACTTTTGCATGTTCCTGCATGCTGTTATTTTGTTGCACCTCATTGGATTTTTTTTTTCTGTTCCACTTTTTTCATAATTTAAACAAGGCATGGCTTGCTTCAGCAATAAATAATTCTGTAATATTGGGACTGAAATTATATCTTTGACTTTTGACAGGTGAAGCTGTTGACTACTCCAAGAAAGGAACATATGCTGGAATGACAATTCCACCCTATTCTCAAGATAGAGTTACAAGTGCTGTTGGTACGCTCTTTGGTACCAGCAGTGTTTTGAGGTCATCAAATGGAGTGGTTTATTCCTCTGTAGCAGCACCAGTCCCATCTACATATGCCATTACCACCCAGCCTGGGTCCATATTTAGTACAGCATACAACACCCTGTCAGGTATGCATACCAGTGACACCATGCCTTCCCTTTCCAACCTCCAGAACCTTCCACTTACACGGTCCCACAGTTTTCTATCCACTATCTCTACTACTGCAGCAGAAGAACAAGGAGATGCCCCACTCAATCTAGAGATATCTAGAGGAGATACTACTGCTGCTGATAGTATGACTGCAACAATAACTTCTTTATCGCTTGACACTTATACTGATGCATCCCTGGAGGCCATAGCTGCTTCACTGGAAGCTCTGTCTTCACCCATGGTTCCTGGAGACAGTCAGTATCAGGCAGAGCGTGAGAGGCTAGAAATGGAGAAACTCAAGCAACAGCGCCTGGCTGAGGAATTAGAATGGGAACGGCAGGAAATTCAGCGGTTCCGAGAACATGAACAACTCATGGTGCAAAAAGAATTGGAGGAGCTTCAGGTTATGAAGCAGCAGATACTGGCCCAGCAAGAAGAGGAAAGACAGGCTCATCTCATGATGCAGAAAGAAACTTATGCCCAACAACAGCAGCAGCTTGAGCAGATTCAGCGACTCCAAGAGCAGCTCCGTCTGCAACTGGAAGAGCAAAAGCTTCGTCAGATGTATCCAGGTGGAGACATACAAGGGCATGGTTTGCAAGAGGCAGTTGTCTTAGGACCTGATGGCACAGTACTGTCCCGAAAGATCACTGATAGTGGATGCCAGACAGATGAAGAGGATGAAGCTGTTAGCAAAGCTTACACAGCAGGTAGAAAAAGAGAACTGTTAAAAAGAGTGTTGACAGTTGCGTACAGACTGATGATGAGGATCAAGAGGAATGGGAGGCTCAGAACAGAAGCCGACAAAGCCGGCCACGTACTGCCAGGGGTGACAGGGGTGGGCAGTCTGATATGTCTCTTCAAGCCCACACTGAGATTTCTATACAAACAGATACAGATGGGAACATTAGAATGGATGCCAGGATGGAGCTTTCTGACTCTGAAAGAACCTCACCAAAGAAACGACCTACCCCCTTAGAAATAGGGCAGTCTCCTAACCTCAAAGCTGATTCTTCTACTCTCCAAGCCCCTCCTAAATCTCCCAAAGTGCTCTATTCCCCCGTATCCCCTTGTATTTCACCAAGCAAATCCCTTGAGTTTGTGTCCTATGATAAATCACTTGGTGATACAAGCCCACAAAAGCTCAGAGGAAGTACTGATCCATCAAAAGCCTCTCCAGGAAGTCCCAGAGGACAAAAATCCATGCAGAGATCCATGTCGGACCCTAAGCCCATGAGTCCAACAGGAGAAGAAAGAGCAACATCTGGGACCCAGTATGGTGATGGCTATACTGTGAGTACTACTATTTTTATTGACAGGAAGCAAAAACACAAACCAAAAATATGAATTTCTTTTAACAGTCAAAAGATGTGACCTGTGTTTCAACCTTGCGTTTGGTTAATTAATTTAGACATTTATCAAGAGTCATTTACAGCTTAAGCCTATTTCTAGAGAAAATATCATTGAGCATGATAGTCAGTTTTCTGCCTGGGCAGTTCACCACTGAGAATCTCATACATACCTAAACAGTTGGAAATAAGCTGAGGTTGCAGGAAAGCACTGAGCTGTCAGAGATCCATCAAGGGTTTATGTGAATAAATTACTTCTTGTGCAAAAATAGCCTGAAATGTTTATGGGCAGGAATATACATGTTACTGTTATCCAGAAAAAGGTAATAAACAAACTGTTTTTCAATAACCTTTCAATCATTCTTTTACAATACATCCTTACTGAGTCAGATGCTATGCTATAAAAAGACTAAAATATCCGCTCCTTAGTCTTTTTTATTTAGAGTCACACAAAATTTAGCAATGATTTAAAATCAAGTTATTTTTACAGTTGAGGGCTACTTAACCATATATTTTTGGAACTAAACTGCTTGAATTTCTACAACACTTTTACTACAGGGGAAAGGCTCAGGGGGCACACCAACAGGGACTCAAAAGAAGGTGAAGAGAACTCTTCCAAATCCACCATCAGAGGAGGAGTCAACAACCAGTGGACAGACAGCATACAGCACTGGTTCAGCCCGCCGAAGAATGTGCCGTAATTCCAACATGGCACGTGCCAAGATCCTACAAGACATTGATCGAGAGCTAGATCTGGTGGAGCGCGAGTCTTCCAAGCTCCGCAAAAGACAAGCAGAATTAGATGAGGAGGAGAAAGAGATAGACGCAAAGCTAAGATACTTGGAGATGGGCATTAATCGGAGAAAAGATGCACTGCTTAAGGAAAGAGAGAAGAGGGAAAGGGCCTACTTACAGAGTGTTGCAGAGGACAGAGACTACATGTCAGACAGTGAGGTTAGCAACATCCGAGAAACTAGAGGAGGTGGTGAAGATGAGGAGATTGAAGGCCATGGTCTTGAACGTCCCAGGACAGCTCCTCAGTCAGAATTGGATGACTTTGTCCCACCGCAAACTAAGCACGAGTACGGAAAATACTCTCAGTACCAATACCCTCAAAGTCAGTTCCAGCAGTCTCTCTATCAGACTCCTCAATCCTACCAATCTCATTCAATCTATTCCTCAGTCCCTTCACTCACTACCTCTCAGCAGCAGAGTTACCACCAAATGCTTTTGTTGCAGCAGAAAGCTGCCAGACAAGCAGCCCTACTCTCAGAGCTTGATGCGACAAAATATGATGTCATTAACCGTCAGCCTGATCCTACTTCATCAGCTTACCTTGGTGTCAAGTATGACAAATATGGCAACCATCTTGACCTCAGAGCCTTAGAAGTGGGAAGCATAGCAGGAAGCCCAATGTCAGCTGTCTCTGATTCCTATTACACAGATGTAGATCACCATACACCTCGGAGTTACATGCTACTGGAAGATGCTGCAGAACTAGCTAAGAGCTCCACAGGCCTGTCCTCATCTTATAGTCTGGCGGAGAGGGAGCTGGCAAAGGCAGAAAAACTGCTTCGTAGGAGTGCTGCTGATCTGGGGTCTACTGACTATCTGGGATCCACCTCCAGACTGCATACTTTTGGCAAGACCCCCGATGAAGAGGATACTATGGAGGAACCCTATGAACTGAAACTTCTGAAACAGCAGCTCAAGCAAGAATTTAGGAGAAGTACAGGTGGGACTGAAAACTTAGAACAATTGACAGGTCTCTCGCAGCACTACTATACTCCAAGCTCTAGTATCCCCAGTTACTCTCAGAGACACTATCCAAAGTCAGAAAAGTATAGCATCAGTCGACTTACTCTTGAGAAGCAGGCAGCTAAACAACTCCCAGCATCTATGTTGTACCAAAAACATAAGACTCCACTACTAGAGCCTAAAATCTCCACCAAGTATTCCTCTGTTACAGATAGCAGAGGTTTAGAGACTGATTATACCAGCTATTTGGGATCCACCAGTGCATCCCCAAGATCCAGTCGTCTCCTGCAGGATGAGATTACCTTTGGCCTTCGGAAGAATATTGCAGAGCAGCAAAAGTATCTAGGCTCCACATTGGGTGCTAACTTGGCTGGGTCACTAAACTTGAGCCAGAGCATGGGTCTGGACTCTGCCTATCCTAGTGGCAGCCGTTCAAGACCCTCATCTAGGCCCACATCTTGCTATGGCCTGGACTTGTCTATCAAAAGGGACCCATCAAGCTCTTCACTGAGGCTTAAAGGAGATGGTGAAGCATCAGGTGATGGGCCAAATTATCAGACCCCCTCTGGTCGCACCAAACCCACTAGCCTTCCCATTGTGCAAAGTGGGCGTGGCAGAATACCCATAGTGGCCCAGAATTCAGAAGAAGAGAGTCCACTGAGCCCTGTTGGGCAGCCAATGGGTATGGCTCGTGCATCAGCAGGACCTCTGCCTCCCATCTCAGCTGATTCAAGGGACCAATTTGGTTCTTGCCTTTCCTTGCAAGACTCCCAGCAGCAGCAACATATCAGGGAAGAGCCAACCAGGGGTAGGAGTTATGTGCTGCTGGATGACCTTCAGGGCACCATGTCAGATAGTGAAGGTAAAACACAGACTTGTTACACTGCCACTTTTTTCCAAGTTAATGTTTCATCATCAACAGTTTTTGGTTATGGTTTGTCTTGCATGCATTTATTACTAATGCGGGTAATATATAGCGTGTGTTTATTAATTCAGTCTCTGCATGTGTCTGCTGAAGTGTTTGTCTTACATTTCTGCTTTAATTATGGTGAATGTGTCTTTTTCCTTTCTAGTGAAAGTACATTTAATGTTGAGTTCCTTTGCACATGCAAGCATTTGTACATTTTCCTGTTTCTTATAGACTTGAACGTATCTTTATGTGTACAGTGTTTCTATTGCCATCCTAGTTATTTTCCCGGATGGGTTCATTGCACTGTACAGTCTAACATCCTGTTTCAGATATTTGAAAGGGTTCCCCCATCAAATAGGACTTCATAACTTTTAGTCTTATGTGTATCCTTTATTCCAGTGATGTCATGTGTAGCTGTTCAAAATCATCAAGTTTTCCGCAGTCTTTGAAATCCTTTTTATGTTCTTTGGCCGCAATAGTATAATAATCCTTTAAAGCAGATCAGATGTAGAAAATGTTTTCCCACAAATTATGCAATGAAAAAAGTGCCTCTGCAACTCAAAACATTTGATCCAAATTTCAGTCAGTTCTTCTTCAGCATAATAGTGTACTGTCTGCAATTACATAGCAAATAGTACATGACATATATTTTTGAATAGTTGGTGTGTAATATGAATATAGGATATTTATTTAGTGCAGTTCATGACTGGATTTAAGTTTGTACTACTACCCAATAAAACCAAACCATAGGAAAAAGTTTTTTTGTTTGTTTGAAATGCATGATATTTGGTTGCAACACTTCTCTGTTAATAAATATAAAACTTTTCATGCATGTCTTGTGTTGAATATCTGCTTTTTGTGTATTGTGATACATGAGTGACTTTATGTTGCATGAAATGAATCAATGCCCTTTATCAATTCTGTATATTAAATTTAAACTGCATTCTCTAAAGGTATTACCTTTTCACACTGGTATGAGCTACACTGCTCAAAAAATTAAAGGAACAATTTGAAAACACATCAGATCTCAATGGGGAAAAAATCATACTGGATCTCTATACTGATATGGACAGGGTAATGTGTTAGGAATGAAAGGATGCCATATTGTTTGATGGAAATGAAAATTATCAACCTACAGAGGACTGAATTCAAAAGCACCCCAAAAATCAAAATGAAAAAATTATGCAGCAGGGTGGTCCACTTCACCAAAATTTCACTGCAGCAACTTAGTAGTTTGTATAACCCTCACATTCTTGTATGCATGCCTGACAATGTTGGGGCATGCTCCTAATGAGATGATGGATGGTGTCTTGGATGATCTCCTCCCAGATCTGGACCAGGACATCACTAAGCTCCTGGACAGTCTGAGGGGCAACCTGGCAGCATCAGATGAACTGAAACATAATGTCCCAGAGGTGTTCTATTGGCTTTAGGTCATGAGAGTCTGGGGGCCAGTCAGTGGTATCAATTCCTTCATCCTCCAGGAATTGCCTGCATAATTTCACCAAATGAAGCCAGGCATTGTTGTGCACAAGGAGGAATCAGGACCCATTGCTCCAGCACAGGGTTTGACAATGGTTCCAAAGATTTCATCCCGATATCTAATGGCAGTCAGGGAGCCGTTACCTAGCCTATAGAGATCTGTGCATCCCTCCATGAATATGCCTCCCAAGATCACCACTGACCTACCACCAAACCAGACATACTGAGCGGTGTTACAGGCAACATAACATTCTCCATGGCTTCTCCAGAGTCTTTCACATCTGTTGCATGTGTTCAGGGTGAATCTGTTTTCATCTGTGAAAAACACAAGGGGCCAGTGGTAGACCTGACAATTCTGGTATTGTATGGCAAACATGAATCAGGCCCCATGGTGCCAAGCAGTGAGCAGAGGCCCCACTATAGGACAATGGGCCCTCAGGCCACCTTCATGAAGTCTGTTTCAGATTGGCTGGTCAGAGCCATTCACACCAGCTGGGGGTCATTTTGTAAGGCTTTGGCAATGCTCATCCTGTTCCTCTTGCACAAAGGAACAGATACTGGTCCCACTAATGAATTAAGGACTTTCCATGGCTCTGTCCAGCTCTCCTAGAGTAACTGTCTGTCTCCAGGAATCTCCTCCATGTTCTTGAGACTATGCTGGGGGAGACAGCAAACCTTCTGTCAATGGCATGTGTTAATGTGCCATCCTGGAGGAGTTGGACTACCTGTGCAGCCTCTGTAGGCTCCAGGCATCACCTCATGCTACCTGTAGTGACACTGACCCTAGCCAAATGCAAAACTAGTGAAAAAAAAAATGAGGAGGGGAAAATGACAGTAGCTTCCGCCTGCAAAACCATTCCTGTGTTGGGGGTTTTCTCATTGTTGCCCCTCTAGTGCACCTGTTGTTGAAACTGATTAACAACCTACTCTGCTACTTGACTGACCAGATCAGTATCAAAGAATTTTATTTGATTCTGATTAAAAAGTGTTCCTTTAATTTTTAAGCAGTATATTAGCATATTTATTGGAAATCAGAAAATAATCCAATCCAGTGAAAAAATTAATCTTGTAAGAATATTGCTGAAAATCACAGTTAATGATTTTTCTCTGCAATTTCTATAACTGAAAGCAAATGAGCTGTCATAACTATGAGGACAGAGCTTTTCTAAAACAATGGCTGAACAGCAACAGTCTATTACAAAAGGAAAGAGAAAAACAAACAAAAAAAACCCTTTCATATAAACAAGGTATTATTGTTTCCAGGACTTGCTGCCATGACTGAACTGGATTGCAATAAATCATATGCTTTAAAAACTACTTCCTTAAAGCAGCACTAGAGCTTCTAAACTTCAAGCTGAAGACAATGCATTTCTAAAACAGGATGCAAAGTGGGCTGTCATTAAGTGCAAACTATATTCAAAGTACTATTGCTCATCTTTCTTTATTGTCTTAAAGATGCCACATTTGAGTTGTCATGAATGCCGCTTAATTATTTGCCTATAGTTTCATATGGTTCCTAATATTTTATTCATATTTTATAATATATTAAACCCATTTGCCTTGATTCCAGCCCTAAGTGATTCCCTGATGACTTTGAGCAGAGACGATGCAACCAATGGTAGAGTATTAGTTCAGTTCTCTAGTAGTCCATAATCTAATATATTAACCTGCACCACAAATAAAATGCATATCAATAAAATGTTGGGGAGGTTTAAGACATTTGAAATATGGCAAGTAAATACCACTTCCATTTGAATTTTAAAAAATGTTTAATTATCTTAATTATTTTTACATTACATACGATTCATCACACATACTGTATGTTGTGGAGGAGACTCATTCACCTTCCTAACAATTGGAGAGCAGTTACGCAAATATACCCAACATTTACATCTGTAGACAAGTATGGCAAGATAGATTTAGTTTATGCTACTGTGTTGTACTAATACTGTTTTATTCATTCTCAAACTGCCTTATTTTCTGTGCATACCTTTAAAAACATTTTTGGTTTTTGCATCATTTTCCTACGTCGCAAAAAGCATAACAGCCAAATTTCTTCTTGGCTCATATACCTTCCTCATATTTTTTGCATCACAAACAACTAATAATTTTTCTCTTTTCATAAATAAACATTTTCTCAGTGGCATGTGTTCACTTGTAAATGACCCGAAACTCATCTTCTCTAAGAGGATGGAAGAGTCTCAGATTGGTTTTGAAGCTGTGCTTGTTTTTATCCCTGAAGCCTACCACCTTAGACGAGAAGAGACAGATTGGTTTGACAAACCAAGAGACGGATGGTCAGAGAACGGACAAGAGAAGAGACAGGTGAAAGAGGAAAACACACGTACACACAGACATAGACACACACACACACACTGTTGTAATGTTCTCAAAGTGTCAGTAACAAACTGCATGCACCCACCCTCAATCATCTGGATATGTGTATGTTGTATGAATCGTGTATGACTTTTGTAAAGTAGCACAATGCACTTAACATATTATCACTGTGTATGGGCTATAGGGAAAAGGTCCATACTACCCCTTCCCTCACCTCAGGGTCAAACTGCAGAGGGATCCCAAAGACCGCAGTGTCTCAGGTAAAGTAACACAGTTCACTCTAGTTAAATTCACCGTAGCAGCAGCAGCAGCATGCTAATTGTAGAGTTAATATACATTCAGAACAGCATGTACTTGCAAATGTGTTACTAACTGCTGTACATGCATTAAGGACTGCATCAAATATGAGTTTGTTTCTTTTGAATAATTATGAATGATATAGATATTAAAGAATAAAATGATTACAAAATAAATATATTAAAATAGGATAGACAGCGAAATATAGACATTAATATGGACCTAGATATGTGTGCAGAGCATGACTAGTTAGCTTCATGCATGTTAATAGTCACGCCAAATCTCAGCAAACTGGCAAGTGTCTTTTCCTGCCTATACGTTGCATCACATCAACTCCTCCAAGCTCAAAGCAGGCCGGCATTTCATTTCTTGGCTTCCCTTTCAATTTGGCTCTCCTCCACGCTCATCAGTCATTGCCATGCTCAAAATGGCGTATCCCTCACACTCAGGATAATCTTATGCAATTAACAAGCAGCCTATAAAGAAAGAGTTTTGTTTACCAGTGCCCAGTGCTGAACTGAGTCAATTTGCCTCAGTGTTTTTGTTCTGGCTTCCATAACCATGTAAAACTGTTTCATAGTCTAAAATTAGTGAGGTTCTGGTTTTGTGTAATTGAAAGCCTTTTTATGTGTGTATGTATAATTAAAAGAGGGGCTGGAGATAATTAGTAGATAGGTTGGGGTTTAAACTGGCCAATAATCAAAGTGACAGAAAGCCTGTGTGCTGCCATAAAAACCCACATATAACCTAAACTGCTGTTGGACAGACAGAAAATCTCATAAAATCTACAAACAAAATGCTGCACACATTTCTTAAATACTGTGATTTAAATAATTGTATCAATTTCAAGGATTTCTATGATGACAGTACTCGTCTGAGCTACTAACCTTTACCTGGAGTGTAGCTGCATTTTGTCATCAGTGTTAGATTAGATAGGAATTTAGGATTTTCTGTTTCTGAGATTGTATCAAAGTGCATATTTTTTTAGTCAAAGTTTACAGTGAAAACCATCAAGTAGGCCTACACTGAATTTTCACTTAAGCTATGGCTAATCAGCCTTATACTTTATTCTTCTGTTCTATAGGTATACACTGCCATAAATTTTAGTGAAATTTTACCTTTTTTTCTCTCTGAAATTTTTTTTCCTTAATAAATTAAATGTTTGACACCAAAATATCCAATTGCAGACTTAATCCTGTTTTGACCATATACAGTATAAAAGATGGATCTAGCTTCCATGAAGTCACCCACTGGTTTGTAAAGTCTCCTTGTGACATCTCAAGATGAGCATTTTCCCCATCTCTATGTTGGGGTTTTGAAACCAGATGCAAAGGGGCGGGTCTGACTGGGAAACTGCACACTCATTGGGTGTTGAGGTGTCAGTCACAAGTTGTTAACTAGTGAGCTTTCTCTGGATAATCCTTGTTTCTGAGACATATGCCTGAGACCAGGATTTCCAAAATGGATCTAATGTTTTATTAAATAGGACCCAAAATGAGTGACTGAGACCATAAACTAAAAAAGAAAGTGTTTACAGAGGTCGAGTATTTTTCTTTTTTTCACCCACTTGCGGCCATTAAAAAGATAGCAGGTTTAAGGGACTTGTGGATTTGCTTCACTTTTCAGACCCAGAAACTACGTCCATCTTTTATAGTGTCTTTTATTTTGTCTAAATATGTAGTTGGTGCATTTGACTTTGTAGAGTTGTAGATTATATCTAGTCACACTTTTACATTTTTCGGCTGCTTTGTTAAGCTTACTTGTGTGTGCAGTCATACAAAAGAGATCAGATATTTAATTCTAGATGTTGTAGACAGCAGGCTACTACTACCATAGGCACTCACAAGTCTATATTTTGGAACATTAATAGGAAATGGTCTGGGTATCCGAGTGGTCGGAGGAAAAGAGGTCCCTGGTAGTGATGGAGATATTGGAGCCTATGTTGCCAAAGTCTTACCTGGTGGAGCTGCAGAACAAACGGAAAGATTTCTCGAAGGTAAGTTCTTTTATCAAATTAAATGTCTTATTGTGAAAAACTCTTATTGTGAGTAAGAGGATGAAGCAGGGTAAGCTGTGGGGTGTGGCTACAATGTGACTGACAGGTCAATGCTCTTTTGTACAGTCTAGGGCTACCAGCAGTCATTGTGCAAAGCTAAAATGAAAATACAGCAGTGTCAGTCTTCTCATATAAAACTCAACATTGTGTCTAACAAAACTATTCTTCATGCATGTAATTTGGACATACGTACCTCTGTGGTCATTCACAGACTGACAGAATCCACCATTTAGTTAGAGTGAGAAAAAGAGGGAGATTACAAAAATAGGTCTTCATTTGCATTTAGTTTTATCACCTCCTGGCGATCGGCCATGACTCACATTCGGTCATGAGAGATGGGAACCAAAAATGGGAAGCTTATGCGTGGAGAGTGAATAAACTGACAATTATATTTTTAGTATTAGATATTTTCACCTTTTGACTAATTATAATGGCAATGGAGCCTAATGATTGCGTCATGATAACAGGGTTTATTTTATTTAAAAAGTGATGTAAAATGCAAACAGTTATACTGAAATAGCTACAGCTAATTCTGAACCCACAGATATGACCTTTAATTTTACACTGTACTTACTGAAATCTGACAATAAATTGCTTATTTTGTGTATTAACAGGAACACATTTTATTGATTTTTTTTTTTTAATATGAGGGAGCTTCCATAGTTATATATCACCCGCCTAGTTGCACTCACATTTAGGGTGTCAGACAATCTGCAAACCTTGAGTTTTGTTTTAAATTGCCACTGTGGACAGTTTGTTTATGTTGTCTCCTGTTTTCTTTTTTATTCTAGTACATGGCTGCTTTATTTTGCTTTCATGCTATCCACTTCGATTTAAGCACACAAATAATAACCTTCATTTGGGACATTAACAGGAAATGGTCTGGGTATCCGAGTGGTCGGAGGGAAAGAGGTCCATAAACCATAAAGGTTTAACCATAAAGGTTCTACTGAGAACGGCATCATGAAAAATGAAAATATGATACTGAAAATTGTTCTTTAAGTCAAAGGCCAGAGGATTCAGCAACATCCTATAGAGCACTTGTCTCATGTATTTTGTTTCTAACAACAGAAAAAAACTGAAACTGTTGGTGATTGCCGTAGTCCAAAAGTCAAGATACATCTGTGGTGTCGTTAGCCGGACAGCTCAACCATAATAACACTCATAACCCTGTCATCAACACCGAGCAGCATGGCTGCAAAGTACTTTGGTTCTGCCAGTGGGAACACGATGCTCTCTCTCTCTGGTGTGAATATGGAGAAATGTTGTCAGATTCAACAGGCGTAGAGGCTTAGTGTCACAGAAGGACAGCGCGTGTATGAATGGGTGTTTGTTTGTCTGATCGCTAAAATTCAACCACCACAAGCTACAATATACAGTGCAAGGATTTCGATAAATAGTGCCAGTGTGGGAATACAGTGTACTGTAGCTTTCCTGTCACTCATGCATGCAGCTCGAGAGTATCGTCGAAAACAGAGGACCTTCCTGATGAGCTGTTTCAATCCGTGTAAGTCCTGCCAGCATGCAGGGTGTGTTTTGGAGGATGCAGTGCGTTTGCTGTGCTGAGTGGAACCTCGCTGCGCTTTTATTGCTGAAATGTATGCATATAAACTGTCACTCCTTCTTCTGAAATCTCTGTCATATTTAGAGCAGACTGGAGAAAACTGGAGAAAGCTGCATCATTTGTCTGTGCAGTACTGCATATGTGAAAATACAGGATCAATATTTATTGCTCTTCTGGGTGTGCACATCGTATATAGGAATGCAGGTCCTGGAGTGGAATGGTGTTTTTTTGACGGGAAAAACTTACGAAGAGGTACAAGGGCTCGTTGGACAGCCGTGTAATGAGGCAGAAGTGTGTGTCAGACTGTGAGTATAACCTGTGTCACTTGCAGTCTTTCTCTCGTGCACTGTGTTCATGACATAGTGACTGTGTCATTCTTTTTATTTATTTTTTTAAGATTATAATTTTAACCTCTTCGTGTCATTACTGTTTTCCCATGTCTGATATTAAAAAGGTGGTCATAATCATTAAGTTTGCTGCCCTTTATTCAGTTAACTATTGTCACTTCATTTTTTCTTCATTTCATTGATGCTTTTGTGGCATTTCTGGTACTTTTTTTGTCTTTTTTTCCCTGCTTATACTCTCCCTTTAGTTTCACATTTTTAAGAGTTGTATGAAAGATATTTTTTCCAACTTTCAGTAATCTCAACATGTTGGCTGAATCTGAGGGTCCCCAGCACCTAGATTTCCAGGAGCACAGCAAAGGTAAGTCGCTGTATTTTTATAATGCCAGCTGAAACATGCTGATTTTACTGATACTTCCCTACTCCCGTCCCTTCCTCCTCAGTATTTCCCTATTAACTTTCATCTCTAATTTTCAGACTCTCTTCTCGTATCGCTTTTTATCTTCAGCTCTCATTTTTTCTCAAGTTTAGCCATGCTTTACTTGTGGCCTACTTCCCCAGTCTGTTACACAGAACGAATCTGGAAATAGATTGTTTTCAAAGAGCTCTTTCTATTGTGGTGCTTTAATATTCAGTTTAGAGTTTACTTTTCCATTCCTTTTCTATTGACCTGGAAGTTAACTGCGCTAAAGACCCATACTGTTGATTCAAAGGGGTTTAATCGCTTGTCAATGTGCACTGCTGGAAACCATCAAACCTACTAATCAGAAGCTGAAAAATAGTTGTCAGTTTCACTGTTCCATTGTCAAGATGCTTCAGTTTAATTTGGTGCAGTGATGATCATCTGTACTCATAGCTATATGTGTGAACCTTCTAGGAGACAGACCTCCCAGATCTCCAGGTGTTGATCCCAAGCAGCTGGCAGCTGAGCTGCAGAAAGTGTCGCAGCAACAGGCTCCAACATCCACCTCTTCCTCCAGCCTACCTGCCACCACTTCAGCAACCTCTAGCCCTGGTCAGCCAGGATCCCCCTCAGTCAGCAAGAAACGTCACAGCAACAAGGCGAGTTCACAGGGGTGCTCCAGATCCTCCTTTTCATGCTGTTTTGGACTCAGTGTCATAACCTTTGATACTGACACTGGCCTGGGGTCTTTCTGCTGTTCTTCTCACCTACCACGGAGATGAATGTACATGGTCTTCTTTTAACTATAGTTGCAGTCCTGGCTGCACTATGTAGGGATAAGCAGAATTAAAATCACAATATGAGTTTCTGGGCAAGTTCATTTTCAGTTTGTGCCTAAATCTGTAAAAAGCTCCTGGAGAGCTTTCATTTTCCAAGAAAAATGCTAGAAACTGTCTTTTGATTTCTTAAGATGTATATGTATTTCTAACCCAGTATGAATTTAAAATTTGTAGAACGTAATAAGGTAACCGTAACTCTTTTTTAAATGATGTAAATTATCTGAAAGGATCATTGAAACAGACATACTGATTCTGAGACTTTCCAGTTTAGCCTCAAGCACAGCAGTACGTACAGTTCAGCTCACTGTGTGTGTTGTACAGTATAATCAGCCAGCAATAAACACAAAGTTCCCACCTAGACATTTTTCTGTCTAATCATGCTGTTTTCATCTTTTACAGACTTCAGAGGCAACAAAGAGCCAATCCCACACTGTTTCTGGAGAGATACAGGTCTGTGACACAAAATTATTAACTCTGTAATCTGTGTAGATTTAATTATTTAGGATCTAAGAATATCAAACTTGAGCAGATGGGTGTTATTTTTACTGTCTGAAAATTGCATAAATGGAAACTAAATAAATAAATAAATGCAAACTCTTCCAAAATGCAGCCGAATCCATTGTAATTCAGTTGTGTTTCTTTTTGCAGCTTCAAATCCACTATGACAAGCAGCTTGGCAACTTGATAGTTCACGTCCTGCAGGCCAGAAACCTTGCCCCGCGGGATAACAATGGCTACTCTGATCCATTCGTTAAAGTGTATCTACTGCCAGGGAGAGGGTGAGTTAGCAGTGTTCAGACTTTAAGCACATCTTAGGTATTTCAGAGCAGGAAGCTGTAATCAAGTATACAGATTTGTAAATTTAGTTCTTTTTCATCCTACTAAGCTAAGATTTTCCCATCTAGGCTACACAGACTGTGTTAAGCTCTAACTTAATTTCCATTCATTTTAAAATCGATGTACAATTGATTCTGGCTTACCATGATGCCATTCAGTGTGCAGCATGGGACCGTCTTTGATATCAGCTCCATAACACCTATGTACTACTATGCATTAGGTCATCACTTTCTAATTTATTATGGGTCCAAGACTCAGCCTATTTTTTTCCTCCTGAATGGCATAAACATTATGTAAATATAATGAGGCACTTGTGTTCCCCCTGTTGATGTGTGTTCTACTGTAGGTGTGAGTGCAGTCAAAATCAATAGCTCTCATATTTACTTGCAATACAATCCAGACTCCTGCTTAAGTCTACTGCTCCCTTCCTACTGTAATTGCGCTGTAATGCAATTGACTCTCCCACATTCTCTTCGGTATGAGATGAGGTCCCTCGAGAAAGTGTTTTTTTTTTTTCTTTCAAGGATCATTTCAGATAAAAGCAATAATACACTGCATGGCTGTGGGGTTTTTAGCTGCCACTCTCACGTGCCTTCTGGTTGACTCATGCACAGATGCCACTTTGAGTTATGAATGGGATTGGGGCAATGCTAAAGAGACTCAGAGAATGGCATCTACAAGCCCTACAGCTGCATTAAAGTGGTTATGGAAACATGCACACTTAAAGGCATGTGTGCACATACTCGTGTATACCCTGTGTATGTATACATGGAATCTCACAGCTATCAATACCAACTGCAATCCATAAAGAGGCTTTTCAGTTGCATCACAGGTCTTCTGGCAACTACATGGAACTGCGTCTCAAAGTGTTTTTTATATTTGTTTTACATACAAAATTTTGAAGGCCCAGCTTCAAGAACTACAGTAAATCATATTACACACTTTGGCTAATGACTGGCAGATCTCCCCTATGGTTGCCAAAGGATCCTTTACGTGACCTGAAAGTCCTCTCAGCACACATACATGCAATCATGTACACACTACAGCAAACTTTCAATCCACTGCAGCATACCACAGTTCCCTGCTCTTGTCCCTTTGCAAAACACACACTTGATAAATAACACACTAAACCCAGGTGTAGAGTCAGTCTCCCCTCCCAACAAATGTACTCATAGTCCACAGACACTTTTTGACCCCCCGCCCTCCCTCTGACTATTGTTTCTGTATGTTGTTCTCTATATTTAATGCATGCTGGACCCCCTCAGTCAGGTCATGGTTGTCCAGAATGCCAGGTATGTGACTTGCCCACTTTGGCACTTTGGTTATTTTTTGGTTGAAAATTGGTTGTCACTTTGATTAAGGTAACAAAAGAGCAAGGTTATTTTTTCACTAGAAACTTATTGATAAAAGGCACTTAGTTCAGTCCTACTAACTCTGTTTAACCTGAAACAGTTGTACATTTCCCTTAATTCCCATTATTCCATGATGCTCCCTTTGGATTCTCCAAATATTAATATCTTACCATCTGTCTTACTTAACACATATAAACTAATAGTCCCCTGTGCTGTTTTCAGAGCTAACTGTTGTCTTTTCCCAGTAGAGTCTGTTTTTCCTTCCTAACCATTGTAATTTGAAACTCTAACACTGGCCCTGATACCCTAGAGTTTGTCCCTGTTTTGTTATTAAGTTCCCTCAGTAATATCCTACATTGTGCCCTGACATCATACTGTACCCTCAGTGCCCTGTCACATCCAATGTACACTATTATTTTTTCCCTGCAGTCTTTATTCATACCATTGTTGTCCAGTATAGAGTAGATTGTCCCTGTCTTTTCCAACCTAACTTTTCCAAACTTACTCATATGCTAGTCTCAAATTAAACCCTACACACTGCAAAAAATATCCATGTCAACAAGTCATTTATTGTGTTCCGGTGAGTCTTTTTGATTTAAAGCATCTTTTCTCAAAACTGGTGAAATAAGTTATTGGTGTACTGTTGTTACTGCATTTCTAATGCAAACTGGTTTTTTTTTTTGTCATTGGCATTATTGGTATTTTTCTTCTTCTGAAGCATTTGTTCTTTCAGTACATCAAAATGAAATGAAATGAAATGAAATGACTTGATGGAGATGAAAATGGACTTTTTTGCAGCACACCCTGACATCATACCCTGCTATCCATGCACGTAGGCCCATACATTGTTGCCATCCAAACAATGTGCATCACATTCATTCTTTTCCCTCTACCGTGACATTGTGCTCTACTCCAGTATCTTCTGCTTCCTACAATGTGGCGGTTCACTAACATGCATGGTATTTGCATACATGTTGACCAAGTATGTGTTGTTGTGGTGTGTTCCCCCAGTGCTGAAAACAAGAGGAAGACCAAACATGCAGGCAAGACCCTCAACCCTGAATGGAACCAAACTGTCATCTATAAGAACATCCACCTGGAACAGGTACTGTGTGGTCAGAGACACTCAGGTACATCTCAAACATTGTAGCCTTGGTGCACATGCAACATGTTTGAACCCTATTGGTCTCAATAACTACTGGGTCGTCATGACATTTGGTACATGGCAAGCAGCAAACCTCTGGAGGCCCAAAACTCCTTAAAATTCCTTAGAAGTTCACTTGAGTCTCCCATATTAAAATTCTCACAAAACAAATCAAGACTACCAAAAAAAAGAACAATCAGTAGGCCACGTCATAAAAACTTTGTGAATAATTTTTTGGTAACTGTTTAAACATATTCATCAGCAGCCATGCTCATGGGTTGTTGAAGATTGAGCTCTTGTAAGTCACTGAAGTGGGCCTCCCTACAGTGTTTTTTTTTTCTGGAGAATTTTTAATTTAATTAACTGGCAAATAATGTAATGACTTCCTTTGTGTGATTGTGATTAATTGTATGAAAAACCTGTCCAAAAAGTCAGTGTTCCAATTTTGGTTGGTGAAATTCTAGTATTTGTTTGTACTAGTATGTGTGTCTGTGCGGTCGATTTAATATTTACTGGATGCAGCCTGCTAACCAAGCTTGCTAACATTAACTGATAATTTTGTATTTCAACCTTTTTGTCTAAATATGATTAGCAGGAAAAGACAAACCAGCATATATTGGTTCTGCATATCATGTGAAATTATAAACCAATGGAGGGAGGCCACGGCCATCTTTTATATGCAGTCTATGATGCACACTTGGTCCTTAGACACATGGTATTGATATTACTGACTTAGCACTAACATTTTGTTTTGTTCAAATGTTTCTTTGTTTTTATCACAAGAGAAAATCGTGAAAATCATAAGCAGGAGGTGTTTTCATGATGAGTACAGTATGTTAGCATTTTGATCAAAGCCCTGCCTTACCAAAGTAATGGGCTGGTAAATGGACTGATCCTTATATAGCGCTGTTCTACTCCACATGAACACTCAAAGCCCTTTAGCACAGTGTAACGAAACATCAAGGATGACTACAGACTGATAGCCTTGCTCTGATGCTAAATGCAACAAAGCAGAATGTAAACCAGCACCATGAGCTCAGGATCCAAGTAAATCTAAAATGTTATGACTATCTTACACAGTTATTTGAATGGCATTTATTCTATAACTCTACAACAGTTAATATATGAAGGGACATATAAGAAAACCCTCAACTGATTAATGTTTTGAGATAACAAAAAAAAGAAAATGCAACACAATATATTGCTTTTTCTCTGCTGGTATGCCAACTGTCATCGTTGCCACTGGCTTTCAGCAGAGCAGATGGATGTGCCGCTGAGATTTATTATATCCGTTTAGATCCCATTTTAGATTCAGTGAGCTTGTATCAATCACATCAAAATGGCCAATGTCTGCTGCCTTTTCTATTCCTTTTTTCAGCTGTTTGAAGGTGTGAAACTGCTTTAACTTTAAGCTCAAATCATATATTTTTTCTTTTTTTGTAATAATTTTTGTTCCCTCCGCTTGAATTATTGGCTAAAATTTTTTGGTGAACTCTCAAACTGTGTGTACATTCCAGTTGAAGAAAAAGACTTTGGAGGTGAGCGTGTGGGATTATGACAAGGGCTCCTCTAATGATTTCTTGGGAGAGGTAAATATTATATTTAATATTTAATACGTAGTTGAGTCCATACAAGTTTTCTCCAGCTTTGTTAAACGTCTGTATTTGCTTGTAGGTCCTTATTGATCTGTCCAACACCGCCCAGCTGGACAACATTCCCCGGTGGCTTCCTCTTAAGGAGCAGAGTGAGGGGGACCACCACAGACGCTCCCACTCAGGCCAGGGTCGACACAGTTCTTCTAAACCCTCCTCACAGCACTCCTCCCCTAAAACCACTGGCTCCTCGCATGATAATCAGGATTCCCCCAAATCATCTGTCATCAAGAGCCGAAGCCATGGGATCTTTCCAGATCCGGCCAAGGGTAGGACACAATGTATTCCCCTCACTTGCGCGACTTAATCACCATCTTCCCCTAACAACTCTCTGCTGCTTCTCTGCTGTTTCCTCGTCTCTGTAGCGTGTTCTTCTTTATCCCTTTCTTTTCCCTTGTTTGCGTTCTTCCTGTCACTGCTTCTCTATCTCTATGTCAACTTCTGTCCATTCTCTCTTTGCAGTCGTGTCTTTATTACCACCACCTTCCTCTGCCCATTTTTGCACCCATTCTAGCTTTTGCTTCATGCTTTTTGCTTTCTTGTGGTCTGTTTTCTTGGTTGCCATGATGCCACCCTGCTCAGAGGCCTTGCCTTAGCTTCCCTCTATCTTTCTTCTAACACAGAGGGCAATGTGGCCGTGGAAGGCTTTGAAAATAACATCAAAGTGACATCAAATTTAATAAGAATGATTATGAAATGAAAAATATAAAACACACTGGCTAGATTCAGTATCTCACTAGCCAGCAGCTCCTTCTTCACAAGTGGTATTCAACAGGTGACAACCTCTAAGACAAGCAAAAGGTAGCTTTTTTTTTTTTTTTTGTAATTTGGTGAATCTGGTTGTTTTAGACACACAGGTGCCCACTATCGAGAAATCTCACAGTAGTCCTGGCACATCGAAGCCTTCCCCGTCCGAGGGCCAGAGCCAAAGCCACAGCCACGGACACAGCCAACACTCTCGCTCACACGGCGCTTCACGCTCCGGCAAAAGCGCAGCACGACAGCACCATCAGGAAAGCCTCAATGGAAACAGAGGAGGCGCTGCCGTAGCAACGGGCGATGCCCAACAGCAGTCACAGCAGCAGCCGCCACAACGCCTCCAACCAAGTAAACCAAGACGCAAATAAAGCCTACGCAGCATGGCCTCCTCGCACTCATCTGTTCTACCTTCTGTTGAGTTTTTTTCTGTTCCTTTATTTCCTTTTCTTTACTTAGGTTCCCCCTCACTCTTTACGCCCTCTGGTTCTCTTCGGCATTGTATTCACAGTGTGTCAGCCTTTCATAGGTTCTCTTCTGTATGTAGTCACAAGTGTCAAGAGCCAGCACCTCACCTGTACAGTAGCACACTGTCTTTGACCTTTCTCAATTTTGACCTCCTTCCAAATAGGCATAATGTTATCTAATAAAAATGTAGTTCTAACTATATGTAGTTCTAACTATATTAAATCCTTTCACTGTTAAATATATATATATATATATATATATATATATATATATATATATATATATATATATAAATATATATATACACACACATATATAAAAGAGACTTTAAATCTACTTTAACGTGGAGTTAAACATAAATAATTACTTTTGTTTGACTGACATTAGCTTTTAATTTGAAGATGAGTAGAAGTATGACCGTATAAAAAGTAATAAATAAATGAAGAGGAAAAAAAAGCAGAGTTGCACAAGATGTAGCAACAAACTAGCTTCAGGCTAATGTCAGAGCAGCACTCTCAAATGATGAGGCTAGCAAGTTATGAAATTTGATGCTTCAAATGAATCAGACATTTCTGCTGCCAGCTAGGACTTAAATATTTTAAATAAACTGATCCAACTTTAAAACAGAAGACAGTTTGGAGTCACCTCCCTTATATTATTAACTTTTTTTGGTATTATTTTTATTATTTCTTCCCCCCCCCGAGTTCTTTATGATTTGCTTTCTTGTTAACAAACAACGACCAGCTATTCTGAAGCTCCTCCACTGAGATGGCTGTGCATGCAGTCTGCTACACCGCCTTTTTTTTTGTTTGAACAACTACTGGACCCACGATGCACCTCAGTAGATGCTGCACGTCCCACCCATTAGTGATAAGTGGGAAGGGCACTGCACACTGTGGCTGCATGTCATTGACAGTCAAGCTGGTTACCATGATGAAGATAAACCACTCTCTGAATCTCCATCTTGCTCCTCCCTCCTCCCAATTTGAACTCCGACTCCGTGACCTATGTTTCCTGGCATTGACCCCCCTGACATCTGTGCCTGTGAATCTAAACGCATCCAGGCCAAAGAGGCCGCCTCTCACTGAGGCACCAGAGACACAGCATAGTGGGCGTGCTTACCATTCAGAGAGCCCAGTCTGATTGGCTGCCTGCCCTGCCATCGGTTGTGTCGGCCAAAGGGAGCAGAGCAGACGGCAGACACCTGACCCTCAGGAAAGCCGTGTCAGAAGAGAGACCGCAGAGCACCGGAGGTGAGAGTTTGCCCAAGAGTCTCCTCTCTGTCGTGTGACTGAAGCACAGATGGAGCAAGGAGAGGAAAGAGAGAATGAGAGAAAGAGAGGATGCAGTACTACTAACGCACACCTGCAGAAAGAAAGAGGGGAGTATAACAAGCTAATAAAAGAGACAGAAAGACAGAAAGTTGCACTCACATCACCACAGATTCATGCGGCGCCACACGCTTTCTTGATGGCCACCAACACAGTTCACTAATACCAGGAACTCAGTATCTAAGACTGTGAGACGATTCATTGAATGAAGCGCTTTGCCACTAATACATCTGCTGCGCCATTGAACTGTTATTAGTGAGCTTTTGCTGTGTTGAGTGGCTTGACAGAAAAACGTGTCGGCATGGATCCTCTCTTCTGCACGCATCTTACATCATTCATACTCTATCACACTGCCTGATCAGCTGTTTGAGAACAAAAAGTTGAAAGCTAAAATGTTTAAAATAACCTAAAATATCCTACATGTAAACAGTTAAAAATATCATAAAGCGACAGCCATAAACATTCTTTAAAGTCCTGCAAATATGAAACTGAAGCATATTAAAGCTGTTTCACTTAAACAATGCTAATGCCAAGCTTGAGGAACTGGAACACAACTACTATTTCATATAGATGACTAACAATGTCAGATGAGTCTACGTGCCTCTTGTTTAGCCTGCATAAACATATACATGTGATATCTCTTTCTACGTGTGTGTTTAAGTTAGAATTTTAAATGTGACTTATTACTGTCTTGTCTTTGCTGAGAGAAAGATAACTGTCCATGTGCTTTTCGCTAATCTTCAGTGTTTGTGTGCTATTCATTACAAGTCAGTCTTGTGTGCTTTAAAGTAGCTTCCTCTTTGACTTTGGCATTAATTTTTCGAAGGTTTAACGTTATAATGGATTTCCACTGCTGCAAATATTAAGTAATGCTAAGTTTTTTTTACATTATTGAAAACAACCGGGGGGGGGCAATTTTTCTTTCTTTGTCTTTGTTGTGATGGGTGTGGTCATATCTGTGCACAGCTCGGTCAACCTACAGATCCGGTGATGCCCCGGTCACGGCGGCGTCATTGGATAGTGGCTTGAGTGGCAGTGCCTACAGCCTACTGGACGAAGAAGGAGAGGCCAACGAGGTGGACAGCGCCATCTTCCAGGTGCCCCGATTGTGAGTCAGTTTATTCATCTTAAAAAGAGTGGCACTTTGGCATTTTAAATATGTTAATGTGATTCTTCTCACTGCTCCAAGGCACATCTCCATCCACTGAAAACAGAAAATATGCTGTACATACAGCAATATGTTATGTAGTTAAGTAATTTACTTTTTTTTTTTTTAAATCTCTTCCTTAGTGGCAAGATCCCAAATGGCACAGATGTGATGAAATCATCACTTGGACACAGTGACACTGAAGGTTGGGCGTGTATCTGTTATATAGTAAATGTGTGTTTTTGTGTTTTCAGTACTATCAGTGTTTAAAAGAAACAGTAAACAGTTGTCTAATGAGCACAGGGCTCACTAGAGACATTCACTCCAACGGCCTGCTAGGGGGCTCTGGCAGTGCTCATCTTGTACTTCCTCGCACAAAGGAGCAGATACTGGTGCTGCTGATGGGTTAAGGATCTTCTACGGCCCTGTCCCTGTCTCCTGGAATCTCCTCCATGTGCTTGAACCTGTGCTGGGAGACACAGCAAACCTTCTGGCAATGATACTTATTGGTGTGTCATCCTGGAGGAGTTGTAGCTGTGCAACCTCTAAAAAAAACAGTCAGAAATTTTTGGGGTGGTCTCATTGTTGCCCCTCTAGTGCACCTGTTGTGAATTCCATTAACACCAAAGCAGCTGCAACTGATTAACAACCCCCTCTGCTACTCACCTGATCCCATCAATATCCCAGAGGTTTAACTGATTAAAAAGTGTTTCTGTAATTTATAAATAAATTAAATGATTTTTTTTTGCAATATATATACACATTCATTTAGATATCAGTTCATACTCTTATATCATCTTTTTATCTTTTCACCATCTCATTCTATTTGTGTCAATGGATTTCTCACTTTTCATCACTTCAGAGGACGTCACATCCACTGGAGATTTAACCTAGCCTCACCCTATATCTTAGTCAACCTTCATCCAAAAATGTAAAGATTTATGTTATTGCCCCCAGTGGGGAGAAGCTTCCCCACATTGTGACTGTGTAAATAGATTTATGTCCCCACAACATGAGTAATAAAAGTGCACTTACACACAGCCTACATTTATCATTTGCCAGGGACTTGTTGACCCAGCTTTCACAACTGCCATTTCCATTCAGTTGCCAAGGCAACTAGAGGCCAGGCAAGGCTCATCATAACTTCTCCTCATCCTTGTTAAACCAATAAATGTGATTGCCTGCAGACCATGTTTGATATTAGTCATCACATTCACACACTTTGTGTTCTGTAGAGTGCAGCCACTTTGAAACGCATCAGATTTCAGTATTTGCCTGTGAGAGAACTTTTGGCCAACTTATGTTCTTTTAAAATGTGCCATATAAGTAAAATTGACTTCACTTGACTAGTGCATATTTAACCTATGTATGTATTTAGGTAAGACCCAAGTAATGGGAGAGATAAAGATTGCTTTGAAGAAGGAAATGAAGACAGAGGGTGAACACCTGGTCCTTGAAATTCTTCAGTGTCGTAACATCACCTACAAGTTCAAGACTCCAGACCACCTGCCTGGTAACTGAAAATACCTGATGTGTGCACATGACTGAACCACTGCCAAGCAAAAGTACACCTAGAGAGGAAGCTGAGAGAGAGGAAAAAGTATATTTACAGAGTTTCCGTGGTACACATAATTAATTTTATATTTTACAGCTGGGAAGCCCACACAAATGTGTGTTCTGGCATCTAGCTCACCTTCAAATGTTTGCCAGTTTTTATAGCAGCAGAACAACTGGTGTTGTAATAACGTGTTTACCAGCCCAAATTTCCCGGTAGAACATTTAACCCTTCAGTAGTGTGTCCTGTATGTGTGCAAGGTTAAAAACAAGGCTGGAATGGCTCACCAATGAACACGTAAGCCTCTTACAAAGCACACTTTGGGCATTTAAGATGTGTGATGTGCCATTATGAATTTAATTGGACCAAAACTGTACATTTTATAGTATATAACTCCTATTCATTGAAAATAAAATTTGTGCTTAAAAAAAAATCTAAGTACTTAATGACTGTACAATTTTACACTGTTTCAACCTTTAAAGACTGTTGTATACGTTATTATTTGGATGGAGTGCATGTCAGCCTGACTTTATGAATACTGGGCTGCTGTACAGCAGAGTTGCATGTATTTCTCCACTGATAAAACACAGATTGTCACCCACATTTCCTCCCCTTGTAATATTTACCTCCCTAATACCCAAGCTGCACAACACTTGATTCATTTGTATTTGATTCCAGATTGGACCTGCACACAAGGCTTTAATTCAGCTGACAATATATAGCTGCTCTGAAGTACAGAATTTGTCTCAGTGTCTGAAAATATTAACACTTTACAGTCATGAGTTATATTAAGTATTTATGTCTTAGACGAATATAAAATATACTTTTCAGTGCAGTTGTTTTCACTGTAGAAACCCAGTGTCAGGGTTTGCAGGATTGGGAGCCACACACAAAAAGGCAGATTGAATGAACAAAAAGTGAGCAATTTTATTTCACTGATGCAGAAAAAAGCAGAGTCCAAAAGCAAGCCGTCAGGAATCCAAAGTAATCACAGAAATATGGAACAGTACCACAATAGAAAGGAGAACAGATGCTGAGGCAAAGAATAAGCGGATGGCAGGGATATTTATACACAAAACTGAATTAAATGTGTTTAATGAGAAAAGAAGAGAAGTTAAACTAAAAGCAGGTCACAAGAAGCAACATTCAAAGAAGAACAGGAAGTCACCCAAAAGATAACTAAACAGCACAAGCTGAAACATGGTACAGAAGGAAAATTGGAGGATTACGCCTTTATTTAAGAGCTAGGAACAAATCTAGTTCAATCAAAAACAGGAATGTTTTTATTTCAATAAATAAAAAGTTATTAAAGATATATGTAACTAATCCTTAAGTGCGCAAAATAGCATGGAACTAAACAATCTCTTAAACAAATACCTGAAACCTGAAACTAATGGGTATAGAAAGAAATTGTCCTGCAGACGTGCTCCACCCTGTCCACTCTGCCAAGATTACACTTAAAGAAATCAAATACTTCAGGCGGATTTGTCTGTGTCCACAGATCTTTATGTGAAGCTCTATGTGGTGAACATCGCCACCCAGAAAAGGATCATCAAGAAGAAGACCAGAGTTTGTCGTCACGACCGCGAGCCATCCTTTAATGAAACCTTCCGCTTCTGCATGAACCCCACCGGACATGCACTACAGGTAATCCGGGGCTGTGATACGAAGCATCAGCAGAGATGGGAAAAAAGCAGGCTTGAAAAGTAAAAGCATTCCATTAAGCATACACAAAACTACCTTTTGTCCTTTCCAGCTCTTCCTGGTGTCCAATGGTGGCAAGTTTGTGAAGAAGACCCTAATAGGCGAGGCCTACGTTTGGCTGGACAAAGTTGACTTACGCAAGCGAGTGGTGAGCTGGCACAAGCTGCTAGCCAGCACTGCCCAGATCCACTCGTAGGAGGAGACTAAATCTCAAAGACATAAGCTTAAGAGGAAAACAGGTTTCTGACATCTGGGTTTCACATCTGTAACACTGATCCAATCTTCTGGGCACGGGGTGGGGGGCTGGGGGTTCTTTTTTCAACCTTTGTTTCAGGGCTTGCGTAGCTTGCAATTTGGAAAATGCTTTCAGCAAACGATGATTTCTGCTCTGATAATGTGAGACACTTGGAGTAAGTCGTTATGTGTTTACAGGAAATAGACACATGTTTACAGGACATACAGTATACAGGAGTGTAGCCAGGGCTTAGAAGAACACAGGTGCTGAGTTCAGAGGTCAAGTGCAGAATCAACCAGGTATTACACACTTTATCTCACAAATACACACACACACATGCTCATGATATTGCACACAGTCATTCACACAGAACTTCAAATCTTATAGATACAGGGACGGGACACACTCATAGATTCCAAGTTATTTATTTTAATGTTTTATCCATTAAAGTTTCTCTAAATGGGCACTCACCCTTCCTTTATTACAATCAGCAGAACTGTATTGATTTACAAAGCATTTTGGGAATGAAATAGTAAGGACTCTGCTATAGAGACCTCTTATTTATTTTTGTATTATGATATTAGCATAGAGTTCTATGATTTGTCTTCTCCTCAATTATTTAAGTACTTTAACAATCTATTCTGGGAAGGAAGTATATTTTATAATACACTACCTGGCATTTCAGTTCAATACAATAAAAAAAAAAAAAAGCAGCAAGCATGTTTTTGACTTTATTAACAAAAACTACTTGCTCCCTACCCCTTTCAATCAGATTTTCACCTTATTTTATTGAATGATGACTATTGTTTGATAAAGCATCAATATTAATATATATCAAATTGGACATTATATGTTGTGCGCATGAGTCTATCTATTTGGTATGCAGTGCCACATGTTCATAAAGTTAAAAATAAACAAAGCACCTCTGAGGTTCACTTTGTACATGGTGAAGTGTCATAGCCGGACATTAATTGTACGCATATAGATAGATATATAGATATCTTTATCACAGACAATCAAGTCTTGGTGATTGTGGCATAGAAGTTTTATTTATTCATGACTCCCCTTAGAATGTGAGACATTTACTATATGAGATTTAAGCTTTTCCTCTTTTTTTCTTTGTAAGATTGGAGCACATTAGAAGTCTTACATCAGCCTTGCTTTTGTTCGTAAGGGCAGTCAACTCAACGACACTCGCTTTTGTGATATTGTGCACTTTTGCTGCTTAGAATGTAAAACATCATCCTTCTAAAAATAGATTTTTTTTATTTTTTTTAAGAGTGAGAAACTATAGAGGCAAAATGGCAGGACCAGGACCAATAGACCAGGAACTATCCACAGTTGCAATCCTAAGATATGATGCTGTTACGGTAGCATGATGATGTTTCGTCCCGCCTCCACGTGCACTTCTTTAAACACCTGTTGTGTCCATTACATCAAGAGAAGGGTCCTGTTGTGTTCTTGTACAGGGGTGTGGTTCATTTAACATTTGTAGTGAAACATCACTTAATATCCAAGTGATTTCTATGCAACATCTACTATATAACATATATAACTGCATCCTGACTTGCCAGAAATATGACACATTGTTTGAGGGGAAAGATTTCTGTTTATTTTGCACTGCTGTGTTTTCATGTCCTCCACAAAATGGTTACTGCTTTAATATGATTTTTTTTTTTTATTTAACATGATTTTTTTTGTATTGCTATATGAATCTTTATTTATTGCCTGTGAGACTATTTCATATGTTGTATTATATTTGTTTACAGTACATATGAGATGTACAGAGAAATTTTGTTTTTATACACAATGTAGTGCTTGTTTACAATATTTAGAGGACCTGAAACTCAGAGAACCAACTTTTTTGTCCTTGTGCATGAACACATACTCACATTAAAAAGGCCAATTCCACATAGCTATAAATCTAGGGAAGAAAAGCAAACAGTCCTATTCATGATTCCTATCTTTGTTTTGCACTCCGCTTTTGAATAGTTTAATTTTCCACTAAGTGTATGAATTACCAAAAAAAAACAAAAAGGAAACCTTGTAATCAGTGGACTTTACACCTGAAACATAAGGTGCAGCGTGTTTTTGTTTGCTTTTCTTAATTTTCTATCCATGTGCTTGTGTGTAGTATCTGCATACCAAGTCCATGTATGTCATTGGCTCTAATGCAGTCTCCCCTCCTTTACATGTTATCTGTCTAAAAATATCAACTATAAAATTTCCTCATAATACATGATGAATTATACATACAAACACACACACACACTCGCGCACACACGCAGATGCCATCTCTATCTCCGACCTTGTAAATAAGTAGTTTTTTTTATACTGGGGTTTGGGGAGCAATAGGTCTTTTAGCAGACAAAAAAAAAGAAGAAGAAGAGTTGCAGGATCTCAGAAGTAACAGGGAGTTGTTTCTCTCTGGATCACTGTACAGTGGATAGACTGAGAAGAGAGCTTCTGTCTGTCTATAGGGACCCAGATTTACCCGACCCTTTACACCAAACACGAAAAAGTTTACCAGAGTCTAACACAGAAGTCTATCTTAACAACTCAAGTAGTTGCAGGAGAATTTAAATGTGCTCACACTGGATGTTGCATGTTTCGTTGGTGGTTCATACTATTTTTGTGTCCAGATATTATTAAAGAAAAAAACAAGACTGACGTAGAGAAAGATATAGAACAAATGTTATAGAGGGAGAAATTATGAAGAAAACTTATAATTAATGATGTATGCTGACTGTACAAAGATTATGCTTGTAAAACCTGTCTGGTTTTTCACTTGTAAGTAAACAGAAAAAAAAATCTAATGTCATGGTTTTGTGATTGTATACAGGAGGTATTGATAAATTATGCAAAATGTGCTGTAAAAATGGCTGTTGCCCCATGTCTAAATATTAAATATCATATAAATGAAGCATTGCTAGCGTGCATTGAGTTTACTGCATATTGCACTGTTGAACAGCACAGTTTTATTTTGAAACGAGAAAGTGCAGTTCCTGGGAAAATTGCAGTGTTGGGCCAAGTTAAATAGTTGGCTTGCACCGGATGAAGTAACAAAATACAGCCACAAGATGGTGCCATGCTGCTTTCATTTCAACCAGTTGGAAGCCCATCGTGACATCCAAGCAGGCCTACACAAGCATGGAACACTCACACATGTGTCTTCACTTATTTTGGCTGATTAGTCGTCTTTTCATGACGTGTGGGAGTGTACAGATGGGGCTTGCTGACAGGTCCGTCTGTAGCATCAATTGGTTCGGCTTCGTGGTGAAACAAATCAACACCAGGTGTGCGTGCAAAGCATTTGTTGGTCTATAATCCATTTGTAAAAGTGTACCAAATGCTAAAATTCAGTACATGCTAAAATAATACATTCTGGATGTGTGCTTAGAGGTGTCCATGATGCTTTCAATAATTACTATATAGCACCTATATGGTGTGGTACTACAGTATATGGTATGATATAGTATATAGCACCATAAAGCAGTACAATATAGCATATCCTATTTTATCCTCCTTGTTGACTCTAATGTGTTACCAAGCAAGATGAAAATCATGTTGTAGTCAATAAGACTTGAAACAAGTGCTTGGCATCAAAGAGCAAATCTTTTATATCTTTGAAAAGGGTGTTCGAGATTCTCCAGGGGCAGGGGCAGGGGCTCAGTAACGTTGTAAAGAAAAGATTCAGTTCACCAACCATGGTTCTGAAGCCTTGCTGCTCTCCCTCTCTCTCTCTCTCTCTCTCTCTCTCCCTGGGGGAGGGGGCTGCTCTTTAAAGCCAGAAAATTCAGAAAAAAGTTCACAGTTGAATAATGGCAATGACAGGTTAGCACTAAAGCCTGTTTGTTTTTGTTTTTTTAATCAGTATACAGTCCACTCACTCAGCATTCAGGAGATCTGAATTTACTTAATGAATGATACTGGACTAACCTGTATATAGTGCAGCAGTTCTCAAACCTTTTCCACCATGCTCAGTTTGCTGGAAGAAATCTCTTCACGCCCCACGTGGCGGCACGATGGCTCTATGTGACGGTGACGCTGGAGAGTTTTGCTAAAGATTTGTGTTGCGTGAGTAGACAGAAAGGAACTTAACAAAGCCTGTGGCAGAGGACCACTCAATTATGAAAAATTCGTTTAAATCTCACATTTTTTGACCATTTGACCAACAACCTGTAAGAATTCAGGAAAAATAGTGCCATTCCAGTTAAGTTTTGGAATACATTGTTATTGGAATTATGAGATTTGAGCACCCACAAACAAACAGGCATTAATTGTAAAGTCGTATTTGTAGACTTTTGTTTTCTGTTCTTTTTTTGAGTAGTTATGATTTGGCATCATTCCCTTAAGACAGTTTGACTTTTTAAAATTTTACACCAACAGGGGGCGTGAGATATCCATTTTGCAGGGTCACAGTTTTTCTTTGTAGTGGATTGCTTTTGGACTTTTGACCTTAAGTATTTCTCGTTCTCTTCTGAGTTCAAGATAGTGATCCAAAATAAAACAGACTGCATGCATTTTCATTTACTCTTACATTTTTGTTTTCGGAGAATCTGAGCCTGTTTGTGTGTGCGTGCGTGCGTGTTTATAGACAGGGGCATAGATTACCTGTGTCAGCACCTGCCTGCTGAATGTTGACTCTGCAGCTGCAGAAACCACCTGCTTCTGCCTGCTGAGTCTTAGGAGTTGGTAAGGTAGAGCGCCACCTCAGCACGCCAAACCCTAGATGACTTCTTCACCAAACACAAATAAATACATATATAAATAAACAAACAATACCTTAAATAGACTTTATTTATTTATTTGAAATGGTTTGGACAGACGGAGAGCAAGGACAGTGGATATACTGGGCAAAGGATGTTGAAGATGAAGCTGCCAGGCAACAGGAAAAGAGGAAGACCACAGACAAGATTTTTGGATGTAGTGAAGGACAACATGCAGAGGGTTGGTGTGACAGAACAGGATGCTATGGATAGGGTGAGATGGAGGCAGATTATCCACTGTGGTGACCCCTAAAGGTAGCAGATAAAAGAAGAAGATACAAATGATGGGAAAAAATGATGCAACAGGTGAAACATTCTCTCCTCAGTCCAAATAAATGCTCATCAGCAGGCTAGTTTGCTTTTCTAAGTGCTGAGTTGCATTTCTATGTATTTATCAGGGACTACTAGTGTACAATGATAAATAATTGATGAAATCAAGCCAAAGACTGCTGTATTTTTGCTCTTTGTTTTTATTTTTTACTTTTTTTTTTAACAAAAACAAAATTTAAAAAAAAAAAACACTGGGGTGGAACTTGAATCCGCAGTGACTGTTTCAGACCATAGTGCTGAAATTCACTTCCTTCAGATGGGAGATTGCCAGGTCTTAAGTGGAGATTAACAGATGCTAATCAGTTACATAAGATGACTAATGTGGGGACTCTTCATCATGCCTGGTGATCTGGTGTAATTGTAATCCTTCTCAGAACACCTGCCGCAAACACTATAAATGCCGGCCATCACTGAATGGAGCTCAGTGATCAGCAGCTGGGATATGCTCCAGCCCGTCCATGACCCTGAGCTGGATAACCGGAAGCAAATGAATGGATGGATGGACTTTAAATATAGCAAGATGCTAGTCTAGCATCTAGCTTAGTTTAGGTTTGTTTTAACCTTCAGCCAGAAAAATCAACCAGAGCTCAGCTGTTTCCCTCATTTTCACCTTATGTGCTGAGCTAAACTAACCAACTCCTAGCTGTAGCTTTAAATTTGGACAGTAATAATCCTAAAAAGAACATATTCCTATCATTATTAAGCTAAGTTCAGAAGTAGCAACAACGGGCCTACAGTATGTATAGTCGCTAATGCTACAGCTCTCTGCTTAAGTTCTTTCTAGAAGTGTTAGTGAGGGAAAGATAAAGGAAATTACATTATGTGGTTTGATTAAGTTATGATGTGCTTCTGGCCGAAAATTTCCACAATTTGATCAAATTATGCCAGACTCCCTCTGCCAGATCCTTCTCTGTTGTCTACTTTATTCCCTTTATGTCTCCCCTGTTGTTTCATGTTCCCAGTGATCTCTTTCATATTCCCCCCTCTCCATACCTCTTCTCAGCTAGTCTCACTTTGTTTTACCCATCGCTGATTCTGATAGATCCCTTACATCCTTCACTTCTAAAGATGTGTTTGTTCCCCTCTTTTGTCTTCAAAGATGTGGCCTGCATCAGGCGGGGGCCTGGAAACATTGTGCTGTTGTCCTGCATCTGTGATTCACAGAGCGTTAAGTTTGATGAAAACGACAGATCTGATGAGGCGGGATCAGGCAATGCCGTTGGATGCATCAGCTTATACAAGGTCAGACAGAGGTTACACATCCATCAAACATGCCTTGATCTCCAAAGAGGTGTTGCCAACTTTCACTTGAGATATCACTTGGAAGTATTGCTTCTTTAAGGCTTTTGCTGATGGGATAAACTACCTCTGTAACATAGTAGAAGATGGGGTGCCTAAATTGGAATTCTCAAGTAAAATACAGGTATCTACCTTGAATTTTTACATCCATCCATCCATGAGATCCAGCCCCCACGTGAATGGTCTTAGTTACCACTGCAGAATAGTACAATATAGTACAGAAGAAAACAAATGGTTTCTGCTTTAATCTCCATAATCTTTTTCCTCTTGAGCTAAATTTATTCCCTTGCTCTGAAAGTCACATCTGGTAAAGTCCAAATGTCCAGATGATACACAGACACGGATGTGCTGTCACTAACCAGTGACTAATAGCAGTGTTTTGATAAGAGGCTAAGCCAATGTGTGGAAACACGAATGTGAATTAAGAAGGGGAGCTTGGCTGGCAAATGTCAAAAGATAGAGTTGTAGATCATGATGTTTAGCCACAGCAGTTGCATCGGATGCAGAAAACATATGTTAACATTACTGTTAGGATAAGACATTAATCAGAGACACCTGTTGCATATGTGACAGTTTACTGCTCTACGCACATGTAGTTACATGAGTCTTGTCACCATAAATTCTTTTGAGAATTTCACAAGGAAAATATAATTTTGTAGGAAGGAATCAAGATTTTGTGAGTTAAAAAAGAGAACAGGACAGCTAAGACCGTTCATATCTCATCACCTCAGATCCCCCCTGAAGACAACTTCCCATCACTGGATTCCCAGTTTCACCCTAAGGCCATCCTTTGCTGGGCCATGACTTCTCCTACTGACAGAATAGTTTCCACTAATAGTAATGTGATCAGTCAGTGCACAGAGGGGACCGAGGCTGCCCCTGTCCCGAATGAGACATCATATCACACACACTCGCCGTCACTTCTCTTTCACTGAGTCAACAAGGTGTAACCACACCAACCATCACCAAAGAGAAGACTGTAGTGCAAGAAAACCAATGTTTTTTGTTTTGTTTTTTTTTTGTATAGGGTGACCTACAAAAGCTGTGTGTCATAAAGAATAGCTAAAGACAAAGACGAGGATGTCCAAGGAATGTGCAAACACGGTCTTTAAAAATGCAGAAGCATCAATTAATTTGAGTCAGTCTTAAATGGATGATGTGACAAGTCATTCTGCTCCTGAGAGTTATGGGGAATTCAATAGCATTGTCAGTGTAATGTAACAAGTTATATTGCAAATTGCAAATAGCAGAAAAATAGCTAGCCTGTAACAAAATATATGCACAGCACAGTTTGCTTACTGGTTGCTAGTGATAATTTTACATTTATCATATCAACAACAAATTCTAATAAATAGCTAACAACTTAACAGTAACTTGTTGTTTTCCCACTAAGGACGAATCAAAAGCCAGCAGTCCTTCAACTTAACTAAAATCATTAGGCCATTTGACCTGAACTCACTGGGCTGTTCTAGGGTGGGCTGAACCTCAAGAACCACCACTGTAGGACCTTTTCCAGGTGAGAGAAAAACATTTCCATTGGGCTATGTTTTTTGAGCTGGATCGGGCAATGTTATTTCATCCTCAACGCTTATCCTCCCCTTGAGAGAATGCTTGCCACATATTGTACACTAACACAGCAAATAACATTGCTCTCAAGGTTTGCTGTGTATCTCATAGATTGTAGACCCAAATGCAGGAATCAGGAAACAGGAAATAAACACAGAAATTAGCTTCAATGCTGTAACCTCAAGGGAATACAGAAATGACAAAAACATTACAGAATAGAACCAGGAAATCCAAATACCAGAAACCTCAAGAAACACAAGCGAGGAGACAGACAACAATGAGGGATGACACAACAAAGGACAAGAGGAGACTCAGACAATATATACACATACAAGATAAAGAGGGGAGAGGTAACAGGTGGGAAAAGCTGAAGACAACATAATGAGACAGGAAGAAAAACTCAGCACAGGTCACATAATATAAAATAAAATAAAAAAAGGATGAGAGACGCAACAGAACAGGGAGTCAGGATTAACTTCATGCAACTAACTAGGGAAGCTAGAAAGACAAAAAGACAAATACAGAGACACAACTGGAGGAACAGAATGGGAATGCCTTGATCTCCAGATTATTTGCCATCTTACTTGTGGATCCTAGGACACTTAAGAGTAGAATGGGAGGCAGAACCTTCAGCTTTTAGGCCCCCCTTCTGTGGAACCAGCTCCTAATTTGGATTTGGGAGACAGACACCCTCTCTATTTTTAAGATTAGGCTTAAAACTTTCCTTTTTGATAAAGCTGATAGATAGGGCTGGATCAGGTGACCCTGAATCCTCCTTTAGTTATGCTGTAATAGGCCTAAACTGCTGGGGGGTTCCCATGATGCACTGGGTGTTATTATTAAGCTTTATCTCTCTTTCACAGTGTCTCTTTTGTCCTGTCTCTCTCCCTTCAGCCCCAACCGGTCGCAGCATGACTGCCACTCCCTGAACCTGGTTCTGCTGGAAGTTTCTTCCTGTCACAAGGGAATTTTTCCTTCCCACTGTTGCTAAGTGCTTGCTCATAGGGGGTCGTTTTGACTTTTGGGTTTTCTCTGTAATTATTTTAGAGTCCTTACCTTACAATATAAAGCACCTTTAGGTGACTGTTGTGATTTGGTGCTATATAAATAAAACTGAATTGAATTGAACTGAACACAAAAGGGAATTAACTAAATGAACCTAAGGACATCCAGATGCAAAGCTAAAAACTGAAGGCATGAATAGCAAAATCATAAAGAATTTATACAAAGCATCAGGAAATAAACAAGACCTGTAAACGCAAAGAAATAATCAATAGAAAACTAAAGTCCAACAACACAGAACCCATATAACTATAAATATTCTCAAACCCCCAAACTCAAAAGACCATGACAATTGCAGCATCTAGCTCTTTGAGAGCACTGACCCTCATGTAACCAACATTCTCTCCATAGCTGTTGGTGTTTTGGCACCCTATAAACTGATAGTGTGGAAAATATTATCACTGTTCCCTCACAGAAAGAACCCAGTGCTGGGCCTTTCTGTGTGGAGTTTGCATGTTCTGCTCATGGTTCTGTGGCTTTCCAAAGGGGAAAATCCACACATTCAAGGACATTCAATAGTTAGCTAATAGTAATAATAGAGTATCTCTCTTGTCACTGTGTCTTTGACCACTGACCTATTGTACAGCCGGAGTTATTCCCCTGGCATAGCACCAAGGCTTCCCACTTCTCCTAATTCTTATAATATGTTAAATGGAAACGAAGGATCTATTTCCATTCTTATGATGGTGATTACTTTACCTTGTAAAGTAAACCTCAGTTTCCTGCAGAGGAATAGTTATAAGCTGTTCCAGTTCCAGTTCCCCAGATTTAACATAATAAGAATGCAACCAAAGTTCCTATATTCCATGGGTCCTATGGTACCGGGGCCTTATGCTCCATTTTTTTTTTTGAGGCAGACTATCCCACCTATTCATTTAAGATATTATGTGTGTAAGAAATTCACAGTACAGTTTGATGAACACAATCAAGAGGCTTCAGTGTGGAGGGTGAAGCATATGTAGTGTGTGGGATTTTCTTTTAGAGCCCATGAGATTTAGCAGTACTGGGGAATAATGGGTGTATTAGTGGGAGGTACTAAAGGAAAAAAGGCCATGCATCATGTGTAATAGGCCTTTTTGTCTTCTTCAACCAAGAATGCTGATTCAACACAGTTCTCAAAGATATACAAGTGTATTAAATGTACCACTGGTGAGCTATTTTTGAGGTTCAGTTATTCCCGAATCCTCTTGCACAAACAAGTTCTTCTAACTAATTAGCTGATAATTTGGGAATGAATGTTTTCTTAATAGGTATGTCATAAGATAAAAAGCTAGAGTATAGTGAAGTACTGGTTATTTTACTCTATCATTGTTCTTGTATAGAGACTAATGTCCCTAATGTGGCATCTTCTCAGGAGTCAGAAATCTGTAGCTGCCTGGGTTGTGTGGGATTGAATTCCTAGTATTTACTTAACATGTGTATATTAGACAAAGCATATGATAATGTATTGAAAGCAAACTGCAGATTGAGGGAAGAACTAGTGCAATTAAGATGGTATCACCAGCACAAGAAAAGATTTAATATTGTTTATATGGTAAATAAATGAGATCCACGAATGTATCCCTGTGGAACACCCTTGATAATGGCAAGGGGCCTTGATGTGAAACTTTTAGGCACTATTGCATCATCAGTTCTGGGTTTAGGTTCACTAGCAGTGGTTAGGGTTTGAAAAATTTAATACAATAAAAAATATGTTTATTAATTATTTAGAAGTCGCATTTGACTTGGATAGGACCCTGGCATCCCTGCCCAATTTGACCAGAAGCAAATTTTCATCAGGCAGAGACTAGATTGGCATGTGATTGTCTTAGTGATAAATAAAAAATGGCTTTTGTGAAACTTTGTACACATTTGTAGTTATATATAAGTGATTTTTTATTTTATTTTATTTTTTTATTTATTTTGGGGCATTACAAATGCAAGTAATGGTAATAGTAAACAAAAGAAAAGAAAAGAAGCAACACAAGTGCCTCACTTTGGCTATATAGAAATGAACATAACCTTCTAAAGGGATTTTATTGGGGTTCCAGTAGATGTAAATACACTTCCAGTGGTTGTCCTTAACACTTTACAGTCCCTCATGCTCATACGCTTATACTAGATGTATTGTTTGACATCGACTCCAAGACTAGTGTGACACATCATCAGCACCTCCCACATGGCTACAAAGTAGTCTTCAAGATTACTGAGCTAAGATGGAAGCAGGCAAGCAACAACCACGAGGGGGTAGTGAGAATGCAAAGAAAGAGCCCTCAAGTCATTCCAGGTGGTGAAACTGTAATGGTGGAGGGAGCTGCTCTGGCCAGTGGCTTTCAGGATGAGAAATGAGTTAACATTATGCATCATCATCACCCTTGCCAGGTGGTCTGCTGGAAAAAAACTGGTCTAGTTGATTTCCCTTGGCTGTGGCCTCATAAGCTGCTAGTTGTCATAAGCAATGAGTTGAACCATGGCATTGTCATCCCTACAAAGTGCACTATTGCAGAAATTAGTGCTTATCAGACCATCCTATTAAAAGAACCCCTCCAGAGAATTAGTCATCCCAAGAGCCCACCTTAAATTTCAATTTTGGTGACTCCCCAATCCCACTCAAATGGAAGGAACACATCACTGATGTGTTTGTGTATCATAACCGGGACTTTGGCTGGACAGATAAGGTAAGTCACCACATAAAAATCTCAGAACTCTCCCTTCAAACTGTGTACTGACCAATACACCCACAGGACATTGAAGCTTGATGCAGGAGTTATCAGGGTGTCAGAGTTGCCATTTGCATCACCCATAGTGGTCTGACCAAAGCACATCCAAGTCCACTTGATCATTGATTTTAGGTGTCTAAACCTCTACACTATAAAAGATGCATACAACCTTCCAAAGCTGGAGGACACATTCTGAGCCCTCAGTGGCTCCCAGTGGTTCACTGTACTGGTCAGTATACTACCAGACCTTAAGGTGTGATTAAGGATCCCAACACAATCCAAATATTAATGGAAAGGTGCATGGGGGGATGCACTTGAAACATGCACTGGTCTCCCTTGATGACGTGATAACATTCTCCAAAACCCTTGAGATGCATGAGAAAAGACTTATGAAGGTGCTCATTTGTCTAAGAGAGTTTGGGTTGAAGTTATCCCCAGTAAAATGCATCTTCTTCCAGACATCAGATCCTGAGAAGATCACTATTCTTAACAAATGGCCTGTTCCTCAGACCCTACGAGACTTAAAATCTTTCTTCGCTGGGTACTATAGAGGTTTGTTAAGGGCTTCTGTCTCCACAAGAAATCAAAAGAAAAAACAGCAAAAATAAAACAGACAATTGATCAATAGCATGACCCAAAGAAGTACTTTGGAACTCGCTGGACCCCAGTTTGCCAGCAAGCTTTCAAGATAGCCATCCAAAGTCTCACTAGCACCCCTGTATTAGCTCCATCATGATCAAGGGCCAGATTTGGAAGACTGGAAGACTGGAAGACTGACTGACAGACAGACAGACAGCAATTTAATCACACCCTACTTGACATGTTGGGCACTCTTCAAGATTATGTTGGTATGACCATGTAGGACCTCTTGTCCACACCTATAATTGCACCAGGAATGAGACTACTGGCTTCACCCCATACAAACTGATGCTCAGGTGCCAACCTCGCCTGCCAGTTGACCTTGCATTCAAGTTACCAGTACAAGAAGGTCAACATTTATGCATCCTTAAACCTCCAGTCACGTTTCAAAGAAAGCTACAAGATACCTATGGACAAGGCCGCAAATATAGCTCACAACAACAAAACAAGATAAGACAGAAACGTAACTGCCTCAGATTTGGGAGATGGAGATCGAGTACATTTGCATCACTAAATTGGTATTACAAGCTGAAAAATATTCGCCTACCAGTAGAGCAAAAACTCAATAAATTCTTCCCGTTCTTGGACTTTTTTCTAAACTATACTATCTCGCTGCTGGTTGTAGTTTGACAGATTGAAATTCAAGACTGACAAAATCTTGCCAAGAAAGCAAATAAGCCTATTTACAAAAGAAAAAAGTGGACAGTTCCTTCAAAATAAGCCTAGATACAAGTCCTGAAAAGACACTAAACTTCATCTCATATCACATCCAAATCGCCTCTTCATAGCTTTTCCCATCTTCTATCATGTTCCATTTTTCCTCCTTAGCAATTGGAACTGATTGTGAAGAATGCATCCTTGTTAGCTTATTCAGAGATAAAACACATGTCCCTTCATCTTTGCCAAGAAGACACTGTGTGTGTGCGTGGGGGGGGGGTGATTATAGTTGGAAATCGGGAAGGGTGGCTTAGAAGAGTTATTAAATGAATCGCGTTTGGTTTCCTAAGGGATTGTGGGTGCATGGATGTCAAATTATGCACTTTGGGGAAGGTTCAGCAGTATGTATAAGTTTGTTTGTCTTTCAGAATACTGAAAAATGTGACAGGATATGACAGTGACGTTTAAACTTTTGATATGGAAGCCAGCTTTGACAGATACCTCGTGATATTTTATCAGAATGTGTGGCTCTGACTGCTCTCCATATGTTTACAACCTGCATTTTCCAGTGATATCAGCATTATGAAAAAGTACCTGTTAAAAAATAATAATAAAAAAATGATGATGATCAGAAATGCAGGAACAAGGGAAAAGAAAGCACAGTGTGTCTTCTTCATTTGACTTTAAATTGTAATCTGATGTGAAAAATGGCCATAGGTACCTTTTGCTTTTTTAATATAATGCAAAAGACTTTGCCCTGCAAATGTGTTTTAATGAGCATCTACATTTAGAAAATTAAACCTTATTGCTAAGCAGAGTTTCCTCATTTGCACTCTTATATTAAAAATGAGTGTATGAGAGCTGGTTGATTATTCATATATAATATTTAAAATTATGTGGTTATACTCAAAGGTTAACGTGGGATTTTGCAGATGAGGGAACCCTACGTTCCGGTGTAGCTGTGCACTGTTGGGAAAATAATTACTTAGAAATAAGCCGCATAGATAACTTGCTCCAGTAGATTTTTCTTGGTGTACAATCTGTGATCAGCTGACCTGCCCTGCTACTCAGATATTCATTACTTTTTGTGGATTTAGCCAACTGATTTCAACAAGAAATAAGCAGATGCTATGCCAGCAATATGGCTGATTTCCAGTCCCTAGACACTATAAAGTATAGTGGTAGAACTCAGTGAATGAATCTAATCAGCATCATTACCTTAAATATAAATTCATGTCTGCTACTCTGGATGTAACCTAGTAACAGTAACCTAGATGTAACCAGTCCAACACAATGCATCACTGCAAACGTTATCACTGGCAGATAGCCAGTGTAGCCTGCACTATACTGCCTGGTGTTTTCCTGCAATCTTTGAATAACACAAAATTAGCTTCATATTTATACTTTATACAATTTGTTTTGCGAGACCTTTCACAAAAACACAGTTCAGCAAAAAATTATTCATAGATCTAAAACTCCAAAATGAATGAAGAAATTATATATAAGATTTAAAGTAGTGGGATGCCTTTATTTTCTTTTTACTGAGCAAGTAGTTTTCTTTTTACTGAGCAAGTAGTTACAGTTACAATAGGGAGTTCCCTATTGTAACTGGAAGCAACAATAGGCTGCAGCACATGAAAAGAATAATTTGTTCAATAATAATAATATGCATTAAAATCACTATCAGATTTAATTACTCATTAACTGAAGGTGCCAGAATGCTATTCCAGATCGTTCTGGCCCACTTTAACCCCTGATTATTTATTTTTATTGGGAAACTAAGATTAAATTTTGAATCAAGTCATTAAATACCAGCATAAAATTTTCAATGCGCACTTATGAACTACAACCTCAATTACAAAAAGTTTAAACATTAAACAACAAGTTTTCTAAGTTTAAACATTTGACTTGTTTTCTTTATTCCGTTGTTAATAAAATATAATTTTATGTGATTTTCAAGTCATTGCATTCTTTTTCTTTGCATTTTACACAGCATCCCAACTTTTTTAGAATAGGGATCGCAATTGTTATTTTCTCTGCAGCTTCATTTCTACAGTGACATATAAGACTTGTGATCAGTGGATGAGAAAACAGCAGCCTTGTGGCTTAGTTGATGACAAATGGATTGCTAGGCGACAGCCTAGGGACTATTCCCTGGACAGGTGGGGTGGGGTCAGGAGCTGATGATAGAGGCCACACCTGCTGCCTGCCAGACACATACACACATTCTTAAATCACTCAGAAACCCACACACAGCTGTATCCCTGTTACACACGCACTTGCATTGATTTTGCCTCTCCTGCTGCTCTTCTCTGAAAACATGACCTGAAGCAAATTGCACTTTTGTGGTCAACAGGTTAAAGTAAAAGTGCAGTGACATCGCATGATGAAATCAACACAACCTTTAGACGGGGTAGAATCTTAAATGCCAAATGAGGAACGTTGTTTTTTTATATACACTATATTGCCAAAAATATTCACTCACCCATCCAGATCACTGAATTCAGGTTACAATCACTTCCATGGCCACAGGTGTATAAAACCAAGCACCTAGGCATGCAGACTGCATCTGCAAACATTTGTGAAAAAATGGGTTGCTCTCAGGAGCTCAGTGAATTCCAGTGAGGTATTGTGATAGGATGCCACCTGTGGAACAAGTCCAGTCATGAAATTTCCTCACTACCAAATATTCCACAGTCAAATTTAAGTGGTATTATAACAAAATGAAAGCAACTGGAACAACAGCAACTCAGCCACAAAGTGGTAGGCCACAATTTTATTTATATTGCTCCAAATCACAACAAACAGTCACCTCTTTATATTGTAAGGTAAAGACCCTAAAAAAATTACACAGAAAACCCAACAATCAAAACGACCCTCTGTGAGCAAGCATTTGGTGACAGTGGGAAGAAAAAATTCCCCTTTAACAGGAAGAAACCAGAACCAGACATCTGCTGTGACCGATTGGGGCTGGGGGAGAGATAGGAGAAAACACATGCTATGGAAAACAGCCAGAGATTAATAACAACAAATGATCAAATGCAGAGTAAAAAGAGGTGAATAAGAAGAAACATTCAGTGCATTATGGGACCCCCCCCCCAGCAGCCTAGGCCTATTACAGCATAACTAAGGGAGGGTTCAGGGTCACCTGATCCATCCATATAAGCTTCATCATAAAGGAAAATTTTAAGCCTAATCTTAAAAATAGAGACGATGTCTGTCTCCCAAATCCTGTGGGAGCTGGTTCCATAGAAAAGGGGCCTGAAAGCTGAAGGCATACAGACCTTCAAACTTTATGTGACCTTCATATTAGCTCAAGAAAAGTGTGTAGAGAGCTTCATGGAATGGGTTTCCATTGCTGAGCAGCTGCATCCAAGCCTTACATTACCAAATTGTTGGATGCAGTGGTGTGAAGCACATTACAACTGGACTCTAGAGAAGTGGAGATGTGTTCTCTGGAGTGACGAATCATGCTTCTCTGTTGGGCAAGCTGATGGACGAGTCTGGTTTTGGTGGTTGCCGAATGTAAAGTTGGGTGGAGGGGGGGGATTGTGGTCTGGGGTTATTTTTCAGGAGTTGGGCTTGACCCCTTAGTTCCAGTGAAAGGAACTCTTAATGCTTTGGCATGCCAAGAGATTTTGGACAATTTCATGCTCCCAACTTTGTGGGAACAGTTTGGGGATGGCCCCTTCTAGTTCCAACATGACTGCGCACCAGTGCACAAAACAAGGTCCATAGACATGGATGAGCAGGTTGGGTGTGGAAGAACTTGACTGACCTACACAGAGTCCTGACCTCAACCCTATAGAACACCTTTGGGATGAAGCAAAAACAGTGAGCCAGGCCTTCTGCAACATCAGTATCTGACCTCATAAATGCGTTTCTGGAAGAATGGACAAATATTCCCATAAACACACCTAAACCTTGTGGAAAGCCTTCCCAGAGGAGCGGGTGGGCCAACTTCATAATAAACCCTATGGATTAAAAATGGGATTTCACTCAGTTCCTGTGTGTATGAATGCAGACAAGCAAATACTTTTGGCAATATAGTGTATTTTTATATACTGATAGTATAGTCTTTTTAACCCACTTAAATATGTTCTACAATTTCACATCTGTTAAATATGTTGTCTAATAGTGCTGCCATTGGGGTACATTATCACTGGCTCTGAAATTGCATTAAAAACTTTAAAAAAAGAGTATATTGTTCCAAAATGCTTAAGACTGCATTCAAGGAAATAGATGGTCAATCAACCAACTTCAACATAACCATGTTTCTGTTATATTGCATCATTAATCCTAAATGGCTGATAGCAGGTATCAAGTCTCTCAACACAGGTTTTCTAAATCTACCACGAGAGTGTTCACAAAGAAACAGTTGCACTGAAAAAAACCTGTTGCAAACAGGTCTAGAGCTGCGTATTTCACACAAGAAGAGCAAAACATAACTAGTAAAAATGCACATCAGGGAAAACAAAATGATTTAGCTGTACTCTAATAAGTCTTGCCTTCCTAAAAGTCCCTTTCTGTGTCCTCACGTAGAAGTCAAAAGTCTGTCAAAAAAAGTTGGTCAGTAGGCAGTGCTTTTTCCAGCATGCTCCGGACCAGGTTTGTTGAGCAGCATAACTTGTGTGGTGCCCCGCAAAGAAGTGAACCACTGGGGTAAACCTGACAAAGTTATCCAACTAACCTCAGATCCTGCTTTGCAATGCAGGCTTCAGCAGATACAGAATCACATTAACATTCATGTCATATTTCTGGCCATATTATTCATTCTCTTTGCAGCTTTCTTATTCTCTGTGGGAAAGAAAAATATCTGCTTTGCCTGTGCACTAACTTTATCATTTGGTGCAGGGTAGGGCAGGTGGCCTACATGACTTATCAAGAATTTTGTGTGGGAAAACAGAGCACTGAAATAAGAATTAAGTAAGTAAGAAGTAAGAAGCACTATAGTCAAAACAACAAGCAATAAGATGCTAAAATGCTGCTTTTAGTGAAGGGGAAATTTGTCACTTATGTGTCGCTTTTTATATCACACAGAGTCATTTGAGCCAGGCTTAAATATACTGATTATAGCATGAAACAACACTGAGTCAGAAATTTTATGGAAATTGGATCTATTTAGTCATACTGAATTTGCTGTTTTTGAGAGGCTTTTGTAAGGCAAAACTAATCTCTGTGAAAATCCCACATAATCCTGTTTAAGAGAGTGTTGCATTTGCTGGCCTGTTTCAAAAACACAGCATGAGGGATTTTTTTTAATTTTTTTTATGGGACCACATTGCACATTTTTTTTCTTACAGATATCTTCAGAATTAATAATTTAAAGTGGACTGCTAGGAGTTTTTTTGTTTTTTTTAAAAACTGATAATCACTGAACATCTTTACATCTGTGTGCGCACGTGTGTGTGTGTGTTCTTTTTGGATAGCATATAGTATATTAACCCTTAAACTTTCAAACCAGCTTTCCTTTCTGCATATGGCCAACACTCTCCTAATCTGCCCCTCCTCTTCACCATCACTCTGTAAATATACTTCTCTCCCCCACCCTTAAGCCATTCCAGGCAAGAGGTCCCAGAGGAGCAGCTTTTTTATGAGTTATATTTGGGGGGGAGGGGTGGGGGCATAGAAAGCTATTTGCACAGCAAATCTATTTGCGTGATTCATGTAGCAGGTGGGCAACACTTTGCCTTGTTTGTCTACTGTGACCCAGACGGCTCATCTGCATGCAGACATCCATACACACAAACAAGCAGACAAAAATTAAAGTCAGAAATAATATCTTTGGGGGTTTGTAATAATGGAGGCGCTTGGAGGAAATTAGTGAAAGATTAGTTTTGCATCTGACAAGGGGCTTTGGAGACAAACACATTAGAAAATACAGTATATGCTTCTGGTATTTACCTTGCTGATTGTCCCAGTAAAGGGAGAGAAAGAAATGTCACTTCGTATTAGGTTTGCCACAGCCCTTGGAGCGAGTGGAATTTATTATCACATTTCTGCATAAGAGGAGGTACTGCACTATTGAAAATTAAATGAAGGTTCATCACGATATACATAATAAAACAGAACGTCTTTATTAGAAAGGAAGTGTGGATTTTTTTTTTTTAATTTATCTTTTTTTTGAGACGCTTCAGTGAAACTGGCATGGACCGCAATGAATTGAGGATCTGAACTGCTTTCAGCAACACATGCGATAAAACAAGAGCAAAGTTACCCTGAAAATCACCTGACTTCATTGTTTACAAGGATGCACAAAAAAAACCCCAAAAAAAACAAAAAAGCAATCAAAAGTCAGCTCTGGGAGGTTTAATTTGGAGGAAGCAGCTCACTGCATGAAGGATAATAAGGAAGAAAAGTCAGTGGAGTGTGTGCCTCATGAGGTCATGTCAGGCTTTAAGGTTAACAGAGGGAAACTGGCACTTTAATCTAAATAAACTGCACAGGGGCTACATGTTGTTGTGAGATGCAGAGGTGAGTTGTCCCATGTTTAATAAGTCCAGTGTGCCATGAATAACTGTTGCTGGGTGACACGAGTAGAAGGGCGCCCGGAAACCCATTTGCGCCTCAGGAACACAAACATAAGACCACACACTGCAAAAAAAAGTACCATTAAGAGCAACTCCCACTTCAAAGGTGTGCGTGTTTTGTGTTCTAATATATTTTTTAATAATATCCTAAAATCTGTAATATATATATATATATATATATATATATATATATATATATATATATATATATATATATATATATATGATTAGACTTTCCCATTTTTGTAGGAATTTTCAATATTTGTCTAAAGCACACAAAAACTGAGATTTCTTCTAAGCCTCATACAACTCTTGGGATCAGTAATTAGAACACACTTTCCCCACGTGTTTAGCCCTCCAAACTGACGATGTTTTTTGCAGTGTGCGGAGTGGCACCGCTCTGCCGGCCGAGCTAAAGAGCTACTGTAAATGCGCCCTCCCCTTTTCTCCTTTTTTTTTTTTGACACACGCTTGAGATTTGCTCTAATAGCCTATCCCAATCTGACACACTCACTTAAGAGTGTCACACACACATACAGAGGCTGAAGCCATAAAAAGAACACACTCCTCAACTCCATCGGTGGGGAGTAGATAGCTATCGGATGAGATGTGCTTCCAAAGGCGCACCGATGGCGGTGTGAGGCGTTTGGTTTGAGAAGTACGAGCGGCGCTCTGGATTTGTGGGAATTTTTTTTTTTTTTTTTGGGTTTTTGCTCATCGGCTGAATCCTGATTGAGGGAAATTAACAAAGCCATGGATTACTCATTTTGTCTATTCCTACTCCTGACAACCATTTCGGCTGTGCCGGGCGTGCAATTCCCAACGGAGCAGATGTGAGTACTGTACAGCTTCAAAACAGCCTGTTGGCTTTTTAAAGTAATAGAAATTACAGTCTACCTTTTTATACAGTTATACTTCTCTGAACCTGTATCTTTTTATTTCATAGTTGGAGATGTATATGTACAGTAGCCTAACCGTTTAATGCGAAATGTGTCAATATCTTCCTTAAGTTTAAATGAAGTTTGTGAGCTGCAGTTGGTGGGAAATTCTCTCAGAAGCAGAACACGCTTACTTCTTGCCAGCTGATGATGAGGATTGCACATTACTTAGGTTGCAAGTTAACTTTGTGAAATACGATATTAGAAGCTGCTGCCCATTTGCCCACTGCTGTCAGCCTGCAGCAGTGTGACATATGGCGGGCTGTCACATGAATCATCCCAAGAAGGGAGAGTGAGGTCTGAACTTTCTGTTAACCATGTCCACACACAGCTCTGACATTTGGTCATTTGGGTAGATTATTGTAATGTATCAGATTTGTTTACAGTGCAGGAAGTTTTAGCTGTAAATGGAAAAGCTTTTATAAAGCATACTCGTCAAATTTTTTCAAAATGAAGCTGAAATAGTTGGTTATTTAACAGTCAAATCACATAATTAATCCATTATTGATTGGATATTGATTTTTTGTCTTTTATTGATAATATTCTCTTTTGGAATAATGTTAAAATTGATTCATCATGACAGTTATTTGACTAGTGAACAACACAAAACTTTGATTAGTGATTAGTTTTAAATAAAATATGGGTGATCTCGAGCTGGTGCTTCCTATTTTGCTGGACAAAGTTCAAGGCTCATCTTTTGATGATGAAGTAGGCACCTTGTTGACCAGTTTTCTGTAATCTGTGCTAAAATTCAAGTTTATAGTTTATAGATTAGTGTGGAAAACTCTCTGCTTGCCTTGCAAGATGTTAACTTGGTTTTTACAAACCCATGCCACCAAGCAGAGATATCACCAGCGCAGTTAAGCTATCTCTGGCTCTGTCTAAATTTGACCCTCCATATTTGCACTGCAACATTAATAGATGTAACAGATGATCCATCCACAGTCACAGAAATACAGTTCCCAAATTAAGCAAAAGTGTAGGTGTGCAAGCCTGTTCAGCTGACATGCTGCACCTCACACTTAATCAACAGGTTTAAGATATTCCAGATGGTTCTAAAGGAGCCAGGTCTACAGGTTTTGGTTTTGAATGCAGACCAAGTACAGTCCCAGAGAGATGATGAGCTATGATGGCACTTAGCCTAATGGCTGAATATGGTGATGTCAGACTAGCAGAGTGGCCAGCCTACTCCCTATATTTCATGGGCACTAAGTGGATTGATCTGTGGGTTGTGTACATGATATTCACACAGGCTTGATGCAGATGTACACTCTCTGGTACACGTTCACTCTTTTCTTTTGAAAACATGAGTATTTATTTCAGGAGAAATTATGCCAGAATTAAACTAAAACCCACAGTTATTATCTCCCTTCTTAAAATCATATTCTTAGCCACCAGTAATAAATAAATGAATCAGTTCACAGTTCCGTGAAACCAGGCAAAATTTCTTATAATTCTCGTTTCACTGTGAGCAACTGCAGTCTGTCTTAGTCTTTGTATACTGTTGTAGTGACAGTGATTTTGAGTGACAGGCTTCACGTTGACTCCTCAAGGTGAAAGTCACAGAGAGAAGAAGAGAAACTAGAAGGGTGAGGGTGGAGAGACTGACCCGGTGTGTTTACCTCGAGGAAATTCAGAAACATGGATAAGCAAGGTCTTAAGTAGCTCAGTGTTTATGACAACAAACACGCATTTGCATATACTTTCTATACTATTATTTCTTTCCTGCTTCCTTTCTTTTCCCTCCTTTATTCCCTCATTCATTTCTTCCTTCTCCTCCTCTCCCCTCCCTATTTCATGGACTTGAAGTGTGACTGTATCTCTGGGCTCCATCTCTAACCTCACATGCCAGCATCTGTCTGTTTCAGATCTTCATGTCCCCTCTCCTCCTCTCAGCCCTCCCTCCATCCCTTCTCACTCAGTTTCTCATCGTTCTGTTTCCGTCTTGTTCTTTCCCTGTCCATCTTCTTTCCGTCCGGCTCCCTATGTGTCTCTTTATCTCTTCCCTCTCTGCTCGTTTTGTTGCCCAAAGGCAGATGATTAACATCATCAAATCTGAAATGCAAAGTCTGATGTCATAGACTGTGCCCCAGAGATCTCGGCGCCATCCCAGCACACTGTGAGATCAGGAAAGATAAAAAGATGTGATAGAGATGGAGAGAAAAGGAGACAAGATGAAAATCCAGACTACTTGTTCTTATTGATCACAAATGTATATAGTATATGAACATTTTGCAACTCAAATCCTGTTCATGTGCAGTTGACCGTAAACACAGCCAAATGCACAGAAAATGTCCTAATATTTTTGCAGCTGTGTGCCTTTTCATTGTGCTAATTTTCCCATCTGATCCTAAGCTTGATAATATGCTTGTTCCTGGCTTTCACCCTAGTCACTGACACATATAACTTATTTTATCTTCATCCTACTAACATCCACAGTTTCTGTCACCCTCTGCTCTGTTTCTCCCACTCTCACTTGCTTTTTTCTTTTTTATTCAAGCAAACTAGATTTCATGCTCAACCAGCTAAAGCACCACGCTTCTTATGTTTGTGGCCTAAACAGAGAGCAACATGTCTAGTTGCGGAGAAAGATAAAGGTCACAAATATACAGGATACAGGAGGGTACAGAACCAGACTAGGGGTATTTTTTGCTCAGCGCAAGTGGCTCCCACTGGGGCTGAAAATGAAGCCTGGACAGGAGTATCAAAAAATGCAGTTCTTACAAAAAAACACACACATCTTTAAACGTATTTACTGCCTATTACAAAAACTGCTTTTGTCTCTGTGACTAATTTTCATGTCACAATAAAGAATGGGGATGAAATTTTATAGAAGTCACCCAGTATTATTGCATTAAAATTAATATAGTCATTGCTGGTTTGACTGACAGGTGGATACCATCATAGGTGTCTGTAGCCTCTAGCTGGATTGCCTTCATTAATTCAAGCCAACGAACCAGACCTTTCAACAGTGTTTCAACCAAGCACTTTGTGGTAGTTTGTTTCAGTTTTTGAAAGAATTTTTTTTTTTTTTTTAGCATTTTCTTTAGTCTGTTCCTTAGCACTAATTAGCAGAAATGTGTGTCTCACACAGATTCTCATCGTCTCATCATTGCACCCATACTGTTGATCAATGCAGCCAAACCAATGGATGGTGTCCCAATGGCTATGTCCATCTTGTGTATACAGTCTGGCACTAACAGCCTGTACAAAAAAAAATAATAATCTGTGCTCAGATTTTGGTGATTTGTGTGATTTATCGCTGATTAGCAAGTGTCTGTCTCTTTGCATTGCACACATGCTGTTTATGGGTGCAGTTTTCTGGTGATAGTCGATAACTTAGCACTCCACCCCATTGTTCAAATTACAAAGACAATGGCGAAAATGCTAGAATCAAGGCTCAGAACAGGACTGTCCAAGGGATGTCACGGTGGCCATACCAATTTATTATTTACAGTCAGTAGCGCTCTATAACACAGTGTGCAATGACGGGTGTAATTCCCTTACAATTAAATGGGATTTTAATTAATGGTATTTATCTGAAATGATATTGTAATTATGTTTATCAACAAATGCTTACCATCAGATAAAATATAGAATAGAGTAACAATTTAAGCTTTTTTTTCGTTTTCTTTTGTTTAGCATATTTACACTCTAAGATGGGGAAATTTTGATTGTTTTTCCACTAAATGACCCTGAACTTATGCATTAATTAAAGTCACTGAGAGTATAATTAATTTGAATTATTACCCCCTTATTCTAGTGTAACTGCCTGTGGATATTTGTAGGCAAATATAATTACATTGTAATTTCAGATAAAATACACTTGAAATTCCATTTAAATCTAAGGTAATTAGACCCTTAGTTGCGGGCCAAATTATAAAGTGCTAACTCACAGTCTATTGGCCAGCCTCATTAACTTCCTGTTTTGTCTGCTTGCCTGACAAACTCAGTCTGACCAACAATAGTCACAAAAATCAATGTTTAAACCACAAATTAACAGTTATTACTCCTTTTGTGTCCAGATTAAACAGATTACCTGTCCATCAATTCATCCATTAGCTGAGTGACGGGGGAGTTGAACCCTACTGACATGAGTAGAGGTGGGGTGTATTATGGACAAACATGGATATTTTCCAAATTTCTGATTATTTCTTAATTGTTTTCCTCAGTGAGTAAGAAAACAAGACATCAAGATCAGCATTTTATCTGTTTTTTGTGTAAGGATTGTTTTTGAAAATCAGGCATAATTTCCTTGAGGTTTGATTTGACATTTTTTTCATCCCAGTGGACTGGCACCAACCGTGGTCTATAATGATGCCGCAGTTTCCAGAAGCAGCCAGACATATGTACCTTAGTTCATCGCCAGACTTCCACTAGATCCCAGATGCTTGGTCTTACGGCTGCTGAACAGCTCAGTCATAAAATGTGTTGCAGCAGTAAAAACTCATTAGAATGCGTTGATTATCATGACTTTAATCTGCTGTGATTATACAGTTAGTTGAGTCGTGATTTAAAATGATGGCTTGCAGCAAAGAAAGCTTGTCAATGCTTTTACATTCACATGACCATTACATCATCACTGTGCTGAAGAATTGACCCAAAAATGGGCCTGTATCCCTGGAAAACCATGCTAGCTATAGCAACAATGTCCAACGCATTATTAGTTTATTAATATTTTTTACAGATTCAGTTTTATTTTAGTCGAAAGGCTCCAGGATTTATTTGTTGATTGAGTCACAGAACCATACACTCTTCTTCCGTGCTTTGGCAGCAGCTGGGTGATTAAGAATGTCTCATCTAATGAAAAAACAAACAAAACTGCAGAAAAATTCAGTCAGTAAATTCGATTTCCTTTCAAATTTCATTCCGGTGTCAAATCTAACTTGGATTATGACACTGATAATATAGGGGAGATTTGAAAAGGATGATGAGCACCAGATGGAAATGATCTGCTCAGGGCTGTCTAGGGTTTCCTTGGCTGTGATTTGCTCCTCTTGGCCATAAGGGAGTTGGTGCTAGCAGGTATATTTCAGGAGGCGTGCTCAGAATCAGCCAGCTGACGGGGTAATATCTGTTACACATAAACATGCAACAGTGCAAAATCTTTGCTCCTGGATAATGTTTGGTATTTACTCACATTTTCTTTTCTTTAACCCTTTCACAGTTCGTTTTGCTGTTTCTCTCACACTGTTCTCACATTATTCCTCACTCTTTTATACTTTTCTTTTCCACGCCTGCTTTACCACTCATTTCCCTTTGCCCCTGTCTGAGCTCTGACTATATTTATCAAGGGCCTCTGTCTTTGGGGAAGGCTGTTAAGTGCCCTGACTCGGCCATATAGATAAAGATAGAGAGGAGTAGAGTGGCAGGGGGCTTCCCATAAATCTCCCTCCCCTCAGTTTTGAGGGTTTTTCTTGCTCATGTGTGTTTTCTTTAATGTCTGGCTTGGATTTCTCATAATAAGGAAAAAGACACACACACACACACACACACACACATATGCACAGGGAGAAAAAGAAGCTCCAGTGCTGTATTTTTTTTACTCACAATCCACTGCCAGATGAAAATTCCCAAGAATTTTCCATTGCATCGTTGCCTTGGAAACCTTGGGAATAGTTAACAGCTGTTTGGATAGGAGCCCTGTTTGGTACAGGAAGCACATCTGTATGTTGAAACAGAAAGCAATGGTGGTACAGTTAAAGGCAAATATTTAGGGCATTGCAGAGGAGCTGTCAAAATACACCAAAGTTAGTCAAGTTACATAGCATCAAAGAACGGAGCCAAAGATACAAAAGAGCAAAGTGATGTGAAAGTGGCAGATGTTTGGAGAGAGGGGTTGTGTGGGGTTGTGTGTGACTGAAAGTTGAATATCATACCCCGTGGCTCCTCTTGTCTGTTTTGTCTGTACGTGCATGAGCCAGAAATGTGTCATCAAGCTAGAGACACGACACAAGCAACATGATCATGAACACCATGATCATTTAATTAAACAATTTGACAGTAAGACAGATTATCACTGCTGTATAGCAAATAGCAATTTTAGGAGAGTTCATTAAGTGTTTCCTATAAATATTTAGAACTGCGGTTAATGACTCAGTAACCAAATAGGTCATCTTATTCTAATGACACACACTAGAAGCTTTAAGTCGATAAAATACACCACAAGCCCACATGATGTGTTATATTCTGAGAGAGGCCCAAGAAAAGTGGACCCATGATGGCCTGTGATGGCGCCTCTCGAGCCCCTTAATGGAGCTGCACTGAGACATAAGAGCAGCGGTGCTCAGACACTGACACTGGACACTGTGTGTAGCCATCAGGGGGACCAGTACTTAGTGTAGCACTAACAGTAGTCTACTTGTGTAGGCGTTTAGATTGACGTTAATATGACATTGTGGCTAGAGGGGGCTTTCAAATCTCTATTTATACACATTGTCCGTCCACGATAGTCTGTATGTGTAGTGAGGCTGAAGGGTAGGGTCTGATGTATGGATGGCTGGGTAGGGAGTTTGCTCAGAAAGTGTGAAGGTGACAGAGATGTGGAGGTTTAGTCATCTGAGCAGAGTTCAAAATGACATGTAGCATGGAGAAAGACAGCTGGAGGGGTGAGGGTGAGTAAGAGGCAGAGGAAACATGCTGGAATAGTTTAATATAATAATAACTTTTGTTCTACCACTATTTTCAAAGACATAATGTATATTTAGCTGTCACAATATTGGATTTTCACAATATTAGTAGAAGATACGTAATTCAATTGCTATCAGTCCAGTTCATCTTTAACTTTGTTGCTGCATCTTGTGGATCAAAAGGTTTCTCGAGGGGGCAATGTGAGTCAGGTTGGTATAGCGTGACGGTGGCTTTAATTCGGGTATCCAGTGAGAGTAAATACCATTTTTTGGCAGTGATTCAAATCTGTTGTGCACTTAGACTCTGAATGGAATCTTGCGCTCTTGGAAAATTCATCAAACACATCTCCTTTTTAGACCCAATCATGTCTGATGGCAGACTTGCAAGAAGTGAACATAGGAAGTGTAACCTTAATTGAGTTACTGCTGTAGCTCTTTGTCACTGTGCTGGAATCTCACTAGCAGGTAAAATTGCTCTGCAGCAAGTACAGACACTTTAAGGTGTCACAACAATTCTGTTTTCTCTGATTTAATGTGTCAAGACACCTGCAGGGAGAGGTGATACAATGGAAGCTGTTAAATACATGCCGTTTGACATAGAGGGTGTCGAGGAGGCTGACTATTGGCTAGGGGGGCAGAGAGTCAGTCCCAGCTAGTCGTGGTTCAGAGTGTGAGGTCAAACGTGGGCAAGGGTAGGGAAAAAAGTCTGACCCCAGTTCCCCTGTGGCAGTCTCAGGCTGTCAGAGACAAACAGAGCAGTGCTCAGATAACCAAATGGCCCAGTCTGACTTTGTTACCATGCATTTCTTGTAAATAGATGTGGGATGGGAGGAAGTTTTTTTTTTTCTTTTTTAATTTAGCATAATGTGGATGAGGAGAAAAAAAGTCAGCAGAGTCACAGTATGTGAAAACAACAAAATTAAGCAATATAACCAATTATGCCAATTATACCAAATGGCCCGACAGGAACACTTAAATACACCACACTAGTGGCTCAAATAAATGACTATCTAGGGGGTGAGAGCCTATCCATAGACAGGTCACCCTAAGGCTCTAAGTCAGATAAGTGGTTAAGAAAATGGATAGATGGATATTGCCTATAACCACTTTATTAATTCCTTCTTCCACAAAAGGTCCTGATCTGTAATAAAAAAACTAAAATCACAGGCTTTAGCACCAGTTAAAAAAAGACTACATTATTTCTCTGCCAATGTGAGAGCCAAGCTTGAAGTATGTGAGTAAGTGGAAGAAGTTTGCCCGCAGTTACAGGTTTAGGCAACAAAACTACTTAGTTAGAATTTGGAAACTATCATGCTTTGGGTTAAAATACACCCATTACTGTGGTTTTAGAGAGCCTGTCTGGCATAAAGCCATGAAGACATTATAAATGTGTGGTATGCAATCATTGCTGTGTGCCTGCAGGATTATATAAAACTAAAAGGATTTTTTTTTTTAACTTAGTAAAGAGGTGGAGGTTGGGCAAAGGCATTAGCAGACCTCTACAGGAAGGTCAGAGGTAAACCCAGGTACTAGGCTGGGCTGTTTTAACTTCTTTTGTGCCACTGCTGCTTTAATGGAAAAAAGTGGAAGTAAAATGAAATATCCTTACTTTTTATTAAACTCCTAGTCCCAGTCCCAAGCCTGGATAAATGGGAGGCTTGCATCAGGAAGGGCATCCTGATGTCAAATCTGTGCCCAAATCAAAACAAGCTGATTCATTTGCTGTTGCGACCCCTTTGGAAAAAAAGGGAGCCACCTATCCCCTATTCTGTGTAATTATTTACATTAAAATGTCAAGCCTGAGCCTACATAACATACTTAATAAGACTGATTTGATTGACAGTTGCAATTATATCATCAGTAAAGTTTATACATCTCAAATGGTTAATTATTCACTGATTTACAACTGTCTGCAAAACAAACAAACACAATTTTTTAAATACTAAACATACAGGCTTTCCTGTCAGGCTCTTCAAGCAGTCAGATTCATTTTCGGGACAGTTTCTCAGGTTGTCATTTTGAGCTCTTCATCTATGACAGACAATAACTTTTGGATGTCTAACAGATTTTTTTCTGGTTAATTTTGAATTAAGGAACTGGGAAGACACTATCAGGTTGCTTTGAGCAGCATTAATTTATTTCTTCTGTGACATCCCAAAAATGTTACACAATACATTTAGATTTAAATAACTCTGATATAAGCTTGAAATATTGCTGTAAACAAGCCTTGTGGTACTCTCCATCCATCCATCCATTTTGTTCCACTTATTTGGGCCCGAGTCGCAGGGGCTCACCCTATCGCTCCTCACCCTGTCTCTAGGGAGAAGCCAGCCACCCTTCGGAGGAAGCTCATTTCTGCCGCTTGTATTCACGATCTCGTTCTTTCGGTCACTACCCAAAGCTCGTGACCATAAGTGAGGGCAGGGACATAGATTGACCGGTAAATCGACAGCTTTGCTTTCACACTCAGCTCCCTCTTCACCAGGACAGACGCAGCTCTAATCTGTCTCCCGCTCCCTTCTCCCGTCACTCGTGAACAAGACCCCAAGATACCTGAGTCAGCAACTCGTCCCTGAGCCGTGGTAGTCTCGTCGTTCCACAAAATTATCCTGCCATTTACAGCTAAGTAACTACCTGAGGTGTTGTTTAGAAGTCAAATTTAGCATAACAAGTCAAATTCTTTGGTTACAAGTTCACCTGTAAAACCAGCCCCAATGGATCAACTTCCTGTAACCCTCACCTGCTCTTTCCATGCATGACTGCCCATCAGCACTACCCCATCATTTTAAAGTGATCTCATGCAATGCCAAGTCAGCTCTTCCACAACTGTAATTACCCTAACGTAAGTGCTTGATAGAGAACAGAAAATAAATACTGTCAAGGCTTCACTTAAACAGGGCTCTTCAAATCTAGCAGGGACTGAGGTAAAATGCTCTGCATGACTCGCTAAGAGGAAAATGTAGAAGAGAGGCAGAAGCATCAATAACGTCCTGCCATAGAGGATAATGAGGCTGAGAGACTTTTACAAAGCCTGCAATTATGGTGTTATTGACCTCAATAAAGGAGAAGATATGATCACTTGTCTCCTTTGTACTTTGTGGTGATACATGTGGGAGGAGGAAAAGCAATTGGGTGAGCAGAGGAAGGAAAATTCTAGCACTCTGAGTTCATTTAGGCTCAATAAGGAAGCAATGGGTGGTTTGTAAGATGGAAATGTAAGTTTTCATTCATATGAAGAAAATGGGAAAATGCGGTCCAGATTTTACACACACACAACAATCAGACTGCAGGGTCACTGGTGGAGGGAGCAAAGGATTAACAAAAAGAAATGACGAGCAAAGACCGAAGCAGAAGAATTCAGCTAAGCCATTGGTGGTAGTTTTACACAAGAGGGATAAAGCCAGTGTAAGAAAGGAGGGAAAGACAAAAAGAAAAGTACAGGAAGAGGGGCAGAAAGCAGCTGTTTGTCTTCTCCAATGCTCTGTCAAGCTTGCTGCTTATTAGATGCACTATCCCCCGGTGGCTCAATTACATCCATGCTGGCATCCTCAAACATCCCTTTCTTTTTTATGCATCTCCTCAGCTTCCAGTAATACTGTCAGCTTTGTTCCTCTCTAAGAACAGATTAGAAACTCAAATTACTACTATTAGAGGAGATTTTAGGTTTCAAACAGTCTCCCACTCCTGGAAACCATGACTCCACAACTTGATGGGACTTAAATGGGGGAGAGATGCCATTGGATGCTTCTTCCATGACAGTTTTGATGGAATTAAGAGCTCAGATGTGGATCTGCAGACTGGCTTCAGAGTATAAAAACATGAGGATGTTTACAAGGCAAGAGGGTGCTGGAGTGGAAACTCTGAGATTGGATATTGAGCCCTGGATTCTTGTGCACTGCTTGGACATGGGCATGCTGGGCCTCTGAGCTGGCGTGAGGCTGATTTTTCAGTGATTCAGTCCAGATGACGTCCAACAATGCTAAATCAATATTCTGGATTTTCACTTGGCTCTGGGTGTCAGATTAGTTTTTTTTTTTTTTTTCCCCTCTGAGTGAAAACAAAAGGAAAGAAAATAAAAAGTCTAGATATAGGGCTTGGAAATGATTTGGGTGCACTTGAAAACCCCAGCTGCTGAATGACAATGTAAGGTCATGTGTGAAAAACAAACGGATGTGCTATTAATATGAATTTCAGCTGAGATGAGAAGACTTGGCTGCGATTGGGCTGCTAGTGGCTGTTAACTAGTGAAATGTAGTAAAAGGGGTTTATGACAAACTCTTCAAATGCTTTGACTGTCAACAACAGAAGAGATCAGTCTATGGGGTATTTATTTAAAAATCCCATGCTGCTTTCTAGTAAGGATATAGAAATAAGTTTGGTATAAAAGTACAGACAGGACACAAAAAAAGCTGGGAGGAAGTCCTCTTATTCAACTCCATCTGGGAACCATCTTTTAACGCTGGATCACAAACTTTTCCACACCCCTTGAAAAAGTCTCTTTGTGCTTTTTATGTAAACTCTGAATGAAGGTATTCACAATTTGAAAAGTAGAAACAAAGTCATATTCAAGGACAATTTGAGACTAGCACATATCTAAAGAATTATTATAGCATGTTGAAAACACCACTTCCTGTCTAAGAGGCAGGAGTCAGCCCCAATCAGCCACCTACACCTGATCTTTATTCACAAGATGTTACTCATTACCTCAAGTTGACTGTGTATTTGGATGAAATATTTGCATAGGTGATTTATATTTGTTGCATTTATTACTATTTACTATTACTATCCCTAGTGATTGGCTATTGTTTTTATTTGCCCTTAGGCCAAATAACTACTTTGATAAGTCAACAACTTTGGTGGAGATCCTTAGAAAAATCCTTTAATGGCAATAATCTGCTCATTATCTCCCACCTCAAGATGATCTGATCTGAAGAGTTTTGATTTCTGCTGCATCATTCAGACGGTAGAGTCAGAATTTGACAGAGACAACATGAAAGCATGGCTCCATCTTACCACACATCAACAGGAAAGGCTTCTAATGGTGTAAAGCTGCAGGGGAGCTTTTCTTAACACACTTTGGGCCCATTAGCACCAGCTGAACATTGTTTAAATTCCACACTATTGTTGCTTACCATGTCCATCCCTTTCTGACTACAGTGTACTCATCTTCTGATGGCTGCTTCCAGCAGGATAACACACCATGTCACATATAATCTCAAACTATTTTCCTGAACATGAAAATGAGTTCACTATACTCCACAGTTGCCAGATCTCAATCCAACAGCCCACCTATGAGATGGGGCAGAACTGGAGATTCACATCATATATGTGCAGTTCACAAATCTACAGCAACTGTGTGATGCCATCATGCCAGTGTGGACCAAATGTTTCCATTTGGTGTTTCCAGCACCTTGTTGGGTGTATGCAATGAAGAATTAAAACAGTTCTGAAAGCAAAGGGGGGTCCAACACAGTACTAGCAAAGTGAAGGCCTAGCTAACAAAGTGTCCAGTGAGTGTATGTCAGTGCTGGAGTTTCTCCATTTGATTTGGAATTCTGGATTGGCTAAGAAGTTGGAACTAAAAGTATATTCTAGCAGCTGTCCAAAAAAACAGTTTATGTTTTCAGGCTTGCAAAGGAAGTTTTAATTTTAAAGTTTGACTTTTGTGTCTTCTCATCCAACTGTCTCTTGGCACATCTCATTGCCTGCGTGCACTTCTTAGCGGAATGATGGCCAAAAGCCGAAAATTCAAATCCAAGTTCCACAGTGAAATTATCATTAAAATGTCAAGTTTAATTGACAGATTCACTTTTAATTAATTAGTAACTGCTCTACTTGTTTCCTGACAGACTGGACACAAGAGGCTTTGATGGCAGACTAAAGGAATAAGTCTTAAACGTCAGAAATAATTTGAGATTTTGTTTTTATGGTTAGATATCTGAAATAAAGTCTGTGATTAATAAAAGCTTTAGACATGTGTATGCTTTTGTCTAAATGACCTAGTAATACATATAGAAATACTCCACTTGTGAAATTCAAAGCTATTGTTCCCAAGAAGACTTGCTAACAGGTGGCTAGATCAGACTACAGGTCAAGGACATCCAGTGTCATTACTGCAAACACAAGAACTTGGTGGTGGCGACATATAAGCGTGTATAGAAACCTCATAATTAGTTGTAAAAGTGTATGAAACTTCAAGCTGATTGCTACACAGCACCTAATGGCTTGAGGTTGTCATTTGAAGTGTACAAATGGAGAAGAGAAGAACACAAATTTCCTCAATAGCCACACATACTGTAGCTAGGCGGAAGGGGATAAAGTGGTCAGATGTAAGGCAACTGTGTTTTCATGCTGAGTCACACTCTCTATTCTGGGATTGTGTCCACTTCCCAGTGTCTTAACTGGTGGAGTGAGGCTATTTTATTTTATTATTATTATTATGGTGAGCCAAGATGTTGAAAATAATGGGGGGGGGGGGGTTACCTCTCTAAGTTCTTCTTTTTTTTTTTTACTTTTCTTTTTTTTAAACTATTTTGCAAATTTCACTCACTTCAAATCACCTGAAAAATAACTCATTCTTTTTTACTGTAAGTCACTAAATAATATACAGTTTAAGTACTGGCAAGGTTTATGAGAGTGGTGAGGCAGTTTTTGGTAATGTAAACTGAAACAAAAGAGCTAAATGATGCTAAAATGGGGAGCCAGTGATAATTATTCTCTCCACCACCTGTTACACTACACCACCTGTTACACTACAGAAACTCAAGTGAGCCCTTGTTTATATAAAAATATTGATAAATTATGATATTTTTTTTTTAAGTCAGAGTTGCTGATTTCAGGGTTTTATCATTTTTTGGTCCATCACTCAAAATGATAGGTCATATAAGTATTGATCCTCTGCATGTGCATAAATGTTTCACACTATTCATTACATCAAGAGCTTCTTAAAATGGTCTGCACCTGTCCTAGTGACTCCAGGAACCCCCTCTGATGGGTTCAAAATCATTTTAAATTAACAAATAACAGAGACACCAACAGCTTCTCAGTTTTACTTGCGCAAGGAGTAAATCCCATCCTCTGAGCTCAGCTCCCGGCCAAAGGGACGTGACCGTTCACTGGGCAGAGAGGAAGCGGTCTCCTACGGATCAACCTCCTTGTTCAACTTTTATTACAGACCTTCACAATAAAAGCACGTGGGTAACATAAAACTCAGTTTACAACATGCAATAAACAGCATTCTTGGCTCTTCCCTTACCATATATGGTAGTAAGCATTCTGTAGAATGTCTGCAAGTTACATTTGTATACGCAGCCTACGTGAGGGTCTGTGTCTTATATGGATTATATATATAAGAATGTGTATGAATGCATTTCCTGTACACTTCAAAATAGAACAGTGTAATATAAAACTCATGAAAACAGAAGATATGATAATTCAATGTAAACAGAAGAAAGTTTACAGAATAATCCTAACACCCTCGTAACCTATGAACAACCTGGACGCGCACACGCACACACACACACACACAAACACGCACACAAGCATAGACACACTTATACATGTACATGATAACTGGCCTAAGGGAGTCAGCTTCTCTCCCAGTCATTAGAGTAATGGAGGCTAACAGGAAGGGGGGGGGTGCTTTTTCTCCTCATCAGCCACTTTACTCATAGCCACAAGGGCCAAGCACAGATTAAAACATACTGTTTTCATCATGGGAGCAGCTCATTTAGTAGTAGGGCAGTCTCAAGTTCTTCTGACATGCTCACTATAGTTTGCACTGCTCTGTCCTTCTGTTGTAGCAATATTGACACCGCTGGCTAGCACCTCGTCTAATTCCACACCATTTAACTCATTGGCACACTTATGCCTACAGCAGAGGACATGGAAAGAATGTGATGAAATTTTAATGTCATCCTTTCAGAGTGGGAGCCCTCAGATGACCTGTTTGTCTAAACTCCAACCAAGTGTGTCCCCCTACTGTCGAAAGTCAGTGAACCTGGGATGATCTGTACCGTATGCACACTGAGTCCCATTTCACTATCATGTCTAACCAGTACGAAACAGTCCCAGGCTCAAAGTGTGAGCATGTTTGAAGTTTGGAAAAGTCAGAAAAAGCTAACATGAAGCCAACTTTTATCTACTTAACTTGGAGTGTCAGCGCGCATGTTGAAGTCAGTTTGTCCAGTTGCTGCCCTTTCGGCTCATTTGTGCTGCTGACAGACAGCTGGCTCTGATGCTGAACAGAGGTCAGAGTCACTATGAGGGCGAGCATCACTGTCAGCGGTTCACTAGTGATTATCTTGCTTTTACTACAGACTCTGATTAAGAAAATCCCGGAGCTTTATTTATTAAAGAAAAAACAAAACGAAAAACCCGACTGTGTACTGTCATGGTTTGGGGTTCTTGTTATGTGTCCTCTTTTCATTTTGCAGTCCCCTCACTGTTTATTTCTTTCTTGCTTTCATCTTATTTGCTTTCCTTGCGTGTCTTTGTTGGTTTTACTTTCTGTCTTTGTCTGCACCTGTGTTCAATTGTCTAACTAGCAACCCCCGTGGCTTTTTATTTCCTTCCAGTGCAACCCAGTTGACTTGGCATTCCAGTTTCATTTTCCTAGTATATCTCCTATTTCTTTTATCTCTTCCTTAGGAAGGAATGTTTGTTCCTGGATTTTTGCCTTTTCCTCCTTGGGCTTTTCTCATTTCTTTAATTTGTGGCCTCCTCATCTACTCTGTCCTCTGTCATCCTGCCTGTGACCTGGAAATCAATTGCGGCACCACACTGAAGGATGTCTTAATTCCTAAATAGCATCTAGAGGACAGGAGCGAGGAGGCTTGCTGGAAGAACTATAATTGAGCATGCGCAGGTGTATCCTTTGTGGAAGTGTTTCTTACTGGTGACGCAAGAAAGAGGTGTGGCACACAGCTGGAATATGGTGAGGTGAAGACTCTAGAAGAATTAAACATAATTTATTGATTCAGTTCAACTCAATTTTATTTATATACTGGCACATAAGGTAAAGGCCCTGCAATAATTACAGAATTGATAATAAGTACAATTAGCTGTTTGGTGATTAGACTCTGATGGCCCACTGAAGCAGTAGGGAATCCCAGTGCAGATAGGTATTAGGGCAAGAAATCTTGTCACATTGTGTCATGCTGTGAAATTGTTTAAACCTAGCCTGAAATTTAAAAGTTGTCATGAATGCTTTGTTAGGCTTGTATGACATCTGAGATGCTAAAATTCAATTCAATTCAATTCAATTTTATTTATATAGTGCCAAATCACAACAAACAGTTGCCTCAAGGCGCTTTGTATTGTGGGTAAAGACCCTACAATAACACAGAGAAAACCCAACAGTCAAAACAACCCCCTATGAGCAAGCACTTGGCGATGGTGGGAAGGAAAAACTCCCTTTTAACAGGAAAAACCTCCAGCAGAACCAGGCTCAGGGAGGGGCACTCATCTGCTGCGACCGGTTGGGGCTGAGGGGAGAGAGACAGGACAAAAGACATGCTGTGGAAGAGAGGCAGTGATTAATAATAATGATTAAATACAGAGTGAAGTATAAACAAGTAAATAAAGGTGAATGAGAAGAAACAGTGGGACCCCCCCTCAGCAGTCTAGTTCTATAGCAGCATAACTAAGGGGTGGTTCAGGGTCATCTGATCCAGCCCTAACTATAAGCTTGATCAAAAAGGAAAGTTTTAAGCCTAATCTTGAAAATAGAGAGGGTGTCTGTCTCCCGAATCCACGCTGCGAGCTGGTTCCACAGAAGAGGGGCCTGAAAGCTGAAGGCTCTGCCTCCCATTCTACTTTTAAGTATCCTAGGAACCACAAGTAAGCCAGCAGTCTGAGAGTGAAGTGCTCTATTGGGGTGATATGGAACTATAAGGTCTTTGAGATAAGATGGGGCCTGATTATTCAAGACCTTGTATGTTAGGAGAATGATTTTAAATTCTACTCTAGATTTAACAGGGAGCCAAAGAAGAGAAGCCACTATGGGAGAAATATGCTCTCTCTTTCTAGTCCCTGTCAGTACTCTAGCTGCAGCATTTTGAATCAGCTGCAGGCTTTTCAGGGAGCTTTAAGGACAGCCTGATAATAATGGAATACAGTAGTCCAGCCTAGAAGTAATAAATGCATGGATTAGTTTTTCAGCATTAGTCTGAGAAAGGATGTTTCTAATTTTATAAATATTGTGCAAATGTAAAAAAGTGGTCCTTCATATTTGGTTAATATGTGCACTGAAGGACATATCCTGGTCAAAAATGACTCCAAGATTTCTCACAGTGTGACTGGAGGCCAAAGTAATGCCATCCAGAGTAAATATCTGGTTTGACACCATGTTTCTAAGATTTGTGGGGCCGAGTACAAGAACTTCAGTTTTATCTGAATTTAGAAGCAGGAAATTAGAGGTCATCCAGGCCTTAATCTATTTAAGGCATTCCTGCAGTTTAACTAATTGATGTGTATCATCTGGCTTCATGGATAGATAAAGCTGAGTATCATCTGCATAACAATGAAAATTGATGCAATGCTTTCTAATAATACTGCCTAAGGGAAGCATGTACAATGTAAATAAAATTGGAACTAGCACAGAACCCCTCCATAATTAACCTTAGTGTGTGAAGACAACTTCCCATTTACATGAACAAATTGGAGTCTATTAGATAAATATGATTCAAACCAAAACAAAATGAAGTTGCATTAGAGCCATAACAACGCAATTTATGATGCAGCTATTGTATTTAACTGGCAATGCTTTAAAATGTCACTGAGAAACTATAAATGAGAAATGGGACATCTGTTTGTTTGCTAGTTTGTGAGAGTATCTTCTTTTGGCTGCTCCCTTCAGGGGTCACCACAGGAGACCATCTACCTTCATTTCACCCTATCCCTAGAATCCTTTTCTGTAACACCAACCCTCTGCATGTCCTCCTTCACTACATCCATGAACCTCCTCTGAGGTCTTCCTCTTTTCCTCCTGGCTGGCAGTTCCATTTTCAACATCCTTTGTCCAATATACTGTACCACAATCTCTCCTCTGCAATACTGAGGACATATATAGAGCAAAAACATTACTGTACCTCACTATAGCTTTAAGTACAGTAAAGTACAGTAAAACAGGCTAAATGTCATTTACCCAAGGGTGATGCGGGATTATACAGTTCCCCACAACCCATTAGCGGTCTGGATGTAGTATAATCGCAAGTAGACTGGAGTTTTTACTTTTACCTTTCCGTAAATTATTGTTGTTAGGACCATCTTTGTTGACAGAACAAAGATGTTCTGTTAACGGCTTGTTTACAACCTTTTTTTTCTGACTGTCCTTTATCTTGTTGTGGATTGAGCAAACAAGCACATGAAATACTAAGTGATCATGGCTGGCAACATGCATAAAAGAAATTACAAAAGGGACAGTCTGTTTTATGTCCTGCTGCACCAGGTCATGCTCTGTAAACTGGTTCTCAAACATTATACCTAGTATTAACAGGTAAAATGTTTGAGAACCGTTGTGAATTATTGGGACAGAGCACGAAAGCTTGCAGTGCCGTGTATAACTCAGTGGCTGAGCTGCACATGTTTCCTCTTACTTGCAGTACTGCAGTCAACAGGCTGTGTGGCCTTGCATAGGCCACCGGCCATTTTTGGATGCTTTTCTTCTTTCCATTGACACCACTGTCTCAAATTTAGGAGTTGGGAGGGGACAATGATTTTTATCAAACTTTTCCATACCCTACTCCATGATCCATTTGCATATTTTTTTTCTTTGTTCAAACTGTAGTCTACTTCCTTTCTTCATGAAACATACACTCAGTTTTTTCCTCACTTAAAAAGAGGGTAGTGTTATGCAGGAAATGGATCCTTTTAATTGGGGGGGGGGTATGTGGCTAATCAGAGCACTGCTTAGCCTTTTAGTTGTTACCCTGATGATTTTTAGATAAAAATCTAATTATAAAAAAAGATAGAATAAGACGTTAGCGCTTGTTTTTTTTATTACATGATACTAAAAGCTATCAAACAAATGCTCTAAGGAGCAGCAGACAAGTAAGGGAAATGGTGACTTTAAATCACAGCTACTGCAGTTAGATACTTTCCAGGGCTGTGTTTTATTGTTAGCAGCCCTCACAGAAAGAACCTCTATAACCACGTGGTTAGTGGCAGCTGGATAAAAACCAGAGCTGCAGTTATTTGCCCTGCAATGCTTCCAGTAGATTTGATTTAAATATATTGTTCACTCAAAATGTGATAAAGTCACAATTTTCTTCCAAAGGATAGATAATTATGAATTAAATGGTGCTTTGAAGATGATTTTGCTTATTTGTATAAGTTCAAGTTCAACTCTTGTTGAAAAAAATGACAAGTAACTCTTCGTTGATAGAGCACAGCTACAGTACAGTATTACACACTCACACATGCACATGCTTTTCCCATTAATCACCTGTTGTTATGTCCCCCCTTTCTTGCTTAAGAAAGTCACATAGAAACTTAATACACACCTGCTTAATGTGCTCAGTGAACCTTGTCTTGACCAAGGCAGTGGCTTCATGCAGTCAGAACCGCTATAGCTAAAATTTAAATCCTCTTTAAGGGAACTTCCAAGCAAATACAGTATACTGTGTTATTTAAAAATCTATTTGCAGCGCGTGTATATTTGGTTACATGGGTGCTGAAAGTCTATTCATATCTGCCATCAGCTACTACCAGCTGTCTCTCAAATGGCTAAATATATCATGTGGGTGCTATGCTGCACATTTTCAATTTGAGCTCACCCTGCTCACATTACTGTAATTGTATTTTTTATTTAACCTTTTTTTATACAGGTAGTCCCATTGAGACTCAGTGTCTCATTTGAGAGTCCTGTTTCAAGAAACATTATAATTACATTGTTATTAAACATTATGAACTGATAACATGGATAGTATTCATATTCCAAAAATCCATAAGCAGTGTTGAATGTGATGGGTTATTTTCTATATTGATGAAGTCTTTTTTTTTAATTGGCAGGACTTTGGGAAGGGTCTTAAGGTGTACAGCGTATACTATAATTAGTGGTAGGTACACTAGAAAAAGTGGATAACAATTTTTACAGATAAGTAAAAAAATTAATTATACTGTAAGCAATTTTTGCAATGAGTAAGATGGGAAGGTTAATCTACTTCACAATACAGCTCACACCCCTAAAAATACAGCACATTTACAGTGTAATATTGATTTTCCACTAAAATACCTGGAAGTTATTACTTAAAATTACTTGCAGTATCCTTTGTTTTCTTCTTTCCTGTAAAAGCTGGAAGTGTCGTGTAAAATTACACCTTATATCTTGGGCTGTAGTGTTTCTAACCTGCAAAGGTTGATAATGCTCTCAGCAACTGAATGATAAACACCATCACCCGTCTTTTTACTCCACCCGAAAGGTTCATCAGTCCTTTCAGCTAACTGTTTGCAAGAAAGACATAGAGTATATTTTGTAAAATAAAGCAAATATGTGATCTGAATATCTGTAATTACATATAAGGAATCCAGTGTTCTTAAAATGCTCATGGCTAAGTTGCAGGGCATACATTTGACTTACAGCTGTTTAGCAGTACTGATTTATGGATACACAAAGACATCCCATACAGTAGAACTCATATAATACTACTGTACTGATGTGTTAATATGCAACAAGGCTAATAAATTGATAAGTAAATAATAAAATTAATAATTTACTTTTGAATTGAACGACAGAATCTCAGATGTGTTCTGATGTGTTTTGAAGTTACATAAATCTAAAGGATAATAAATGAGCATTTGTCGCTCTCTTGCTCTTTTATGTCTTTCTTCTCTTTCTGTCCTCTTTCACATCAGAAGAATACATTAACCAGCATCTCACCCCCGAGGATGTGATACTCAGATGCTGACAACTCTGAATAGGTCTTGCCTTAATGCACGGCTCTTGTGGAGTAGAGTAATGCATTAACTTGGCTAACACTTATTATATCATCCTTCCTCTCCAATGAATCTATATACAGTAGATGTTTTAGCATAGCTAATGGTATAGTAAGCAATAAAGTTCAGCTTAGGTCATGTGATTGCAATGGCTGTATTCAAACTGAATGAAACTGAAATGTCAGACTGAATCTAAACTTTCCATTGGCCAAAGAATGATCGGCTGCTTTCCTTTTCTTTTTTTTAGAGTAAAGGAATGGGTGGACCAGATGCAAAATGATTTGATCGCATTAATAGACACAGCCACTGGCATGCAGAGCCTAACAGAGGTAAGTGCCTATCATACATGTACACTCTGAATCTAAATTTTAAACCAGCTTCCAAGGAAAGTAATTATTACATTTAAAATTTTAACTGAAATCTGAATTCTCCTCACTTTTTTTTTCCAGTGTGGGGAATAAAACTGGTTTGACACATTTGTGGAAAGGCTTCCTACATTGATGTTTTCAATTAGAGCAACAATTTAAGAACTTGGACTGTGAGCAGCCACACAGCCCAAATAAAGAGTCCTACTGATGCCCCACCCACTTTTTTTTCTAACCAGCTGCCTTTTAAAACCAGCTAGGCCCCATTGTGCTCTGCTAACACATCCACTGTTCTGTTCTTCCCACATTATAGATTAGATGGAGGTTAAGTCTAAATGAAGCTGAAGCATGTACATAAAATTCACGACACAGATTCATATTGACAAAAATGATGATGTGCACTTTCTGTCACACTTTCTTTCTTAATACTCTTACTCTCATTAGCCTCCTCTGTATGATGTCAGCTGTCACAACCCATCACCAGTCCTTATAAAGTAATTTCTCATTAGCCATAACACTGCAGCTACATCATTTCATTTTTCCTACACACTGTACACACTCAGATAAGATCAGCTTCACTTCTTTACTGTGATGGCTCCAGTTCGTGCGCACACACACACACACACACACACACACACACACACACACACACACACACACACACACACACACACACACACACACACTTAAACACTCACAAACACAAGCCTGCATCTGACAAGGAGAAGAAGCTTTTTAGATCCACATTGATTGTTATAATGCATCTCCTACTTTGGATACTTTTCAGAGTAAAACCATTCAGCCTTAAAGCATCATAAAAATCGTTACACAGTCTGTTTTCATTTGATGTTCTGGGATAGCATATCACTACAAATCAGAATGAAATGTATTTGGAAGGATTATGGGCAACTGAATGAGATTAATCTGCAAACAGGTGGATTTGAAAGGGGTGTTTTAAAACTAGCGTAATAATATGCTCAGTCAGTTTAAAGTCAGTGGAAATTTTAATTTTCAACAAAAATCTATAACATTATGTTCACTTTAAATGTATAGATTCCCTATAAAAAATTGCAAATATAAAATGTATATATATACTTTGTAATATAATCCAAATCAAACATTTACCAGTATCATTTTTAATACTTGTCTTGCACTGGACACCTCAAGGATAAGGACAAATACATTAATGTGCCTCAGTTCTGTGTGTTGGACAGTGAAATCCCTTTAGGATTCTAAATAATTGGCTGTTTGGCATTTGTGTTTTTTATTACTCTTGCTGAAGCATATTCCATAGCAGAGTAAATGGTACAGTTACATAACCCCCCCCCTTTTTTTTTTTGCTTTTTTAATCACTGTGCTTTGGTCAGTCAAGTTGAGAAAATATAGAAGATGGCCACTTACGTAGAGTGACATTTTTGACTTCAGTTGCACTACATCTGTCTGTGGAAAAGAAAATAGGTTAAATAAGTTCAAACTTTTAAGCATGACCCTGAACCCATGTGTATAGGATGGCATAGCTGACTTTAAATCCAGGATTCACATGTTGAGTGATGTCTGATCCACACCTTTTTCCTGTGATTGTCTTAGATATATCATAAACACAGGAAGCATTTTAAAGTGGAGTCCAATAATGCGGGGGAACTGGTGGCAACAGCTGCTGGTAACATTGAGAGACTGCTGGCCAACCGCTCCGAAGCCCTAAAGGTGAGTGTAATCTCATGATCTTGTGGCAACCTTTCTATTTATAGGAAATCAGTTAAGTGGAGGATGAAGGCCTCTTTTGTCATGGTGAGGGTTTGAGTTTGAGACGGGAACATAAAATGCAAAGTCTACACTGTTTACAAGATCAGGTACAGCATGTCTTCTAGCACAGCGGCCAGAGCCCAGGAAAACATAAAAACAGTCTGCTTGTCTTCACATCAGGGGAGAGTTCAGAACAAAGCGACTGCTTCAGGCCATCCAATGATGCGATATCCAATCAAACATTGTCCATCTGGAAATATCCAATTCCAAGTTACCACGGCTGGGTATGTTGCCGGCTCCAAAATGACCCTGTTTAGTTTCAACTTCTCAGAAAACTTTTATCTTTGTGACAGCTGATGCCTGTTTTGCCCTCATACCTAATATATACTGGCTGGTTTTATGGCTCATTTGTCTGAACCCAACTGAAGGAAAATGTCACCATGACTATGCTGGCCAGTGCTTTCATCTTCTAGTAAAGTGTTCCTGAACCGTGTTCACCTCGTGCAGGTTATTGAATGGCCCATCTGTCAGTTCAGAGGCCTTGAAGTTGGATCAAATTTGATTTCCTTGTTTGTGTAAACCATACAGAGCACCTATAAAGTTAAATCCATTTATATAGCATATCCAAATCAAACAGCATAACACTTGCTAGCCACAACAGAATATTTTAAAGTAATACTAGCAGCATAGCTGTAGAGATAGCAGTGTTAATTGGTCAAGTAGGTCCACTGCTTAGACTTAAAAGACTGAAAAATTAAGGCAATGAACAATGACCAATAAATAAATAAACAATCACAATTCCTTGGATGGCTTGCTCGAAAATTGTGTTATCAGTCCCCACAAACTGGCATGTTTAATGCCGGGTACAAAAACATTTCTTAATTCATGAAAAAGGTTAGTTTGACTTCTTAATAGAACTCATCTATTTAAATTGCATTTCACATTAGAGGTAGCCTATGCATGATTAAGACATAGCCACTAGAGTGACGGGTAGGTCCTGATATTCCCTCTGTTTGCTGTTTGCTAGGCTTCATTTGCTAATAACTCACTAGGCCCTTTTCATTTTATTGGCATCTTACGAAGCATTTATGATGCAATTATCTCATAAATAATGTCCTACTGTGCGGTTAATTCTACAAAAAAAAAACAAGATGATGACAGCCAAAATGCTTTGAAACATGCTTCTGATAGTTCCTCTACCACAGCTGTAAGACTCTCTGGAGGTTTGTGGTTTTGAAATGCTTCGTGAACGGCCGTTGGATGGATGCGCTTTGCTGACTCCTCTGTCATCTACATTCGCCCTACCTCAGATTTGTAGGGTTAGGGTTAGACCTGTATAGACAATAATAGCACTCACATAACTCAGACTTTGGACAGTATTTTTTTTTCTCTAGGACACACTTGCATTTAGTTGCAAAGTACCAGGGTTGTTATAGTTAACGAAAACGAACGAAATAACGAAAACTGAAACTGAAAAAACATTGTCGGTAACTGAAATAAATAAAAACTAAAATTAAAAGGAAAAAATGATAACTAACTAAAACTGAATTGTGAGTTTACAAAACTAACTAAAACTAACTGAAATTATAGAAATTGTCATTTTTTTAAAGTCTTGTGGATTGATAGGGTTTAGCTCAGAGCGCCATCGTGCAACTGTGTGTGTGTGTGTGTGTGTGTGTGTGTGTGTGTGTGCGCATGTGCGTGCGCGCACACACCACGCTGCTCCTCACAGTAATGCAGCGGTCTGCAGAGAAAGCAGCAGAGTCCCATATGGAGTTGTTTTTTTTTTTACTAGGATAGCACAGATAGCAGCGAGTGTGTTGTTGTGGATGATGAAAAATGTGCGAAACACTCCTCAGTCAGGAAAAAACACCAACATCAAAGTCCAGCTGAGAAGCGCACACAGGGCAGCTACGGAAACCGCTCTGATCCTACGAGCTAACCTGGCGCACCTCCAGAGAAACACGACTATGCAGCCCGCAACGTTGTGATTAACCTGTTTAGTCCTTGTGCATTTCCGGCTACTTTATCAGTCAGATAATAACAATCAGGAATAATAATCAAAGCATCAATATAAGGACTCACAAATGTCAGCAAATTCCTGGAGGGAGACTGCTGAAACTATCGGAATGGATGTGAGGGAATGAAGAAAGTGAAAAAACAGGGACAAATATGTTTGCATCCAAAAAACTGAGCACAAAGAGCGAGGACCAAAAAACACCAGCACACAACCACAAGGTTAAGGGTGTAACACACACACAATCCAGCTACACATGCATAAATGCGGACATGAGGTCGGCCACTTCCGTAGGTTGTGTACAGAGGCCGCAAAGACCCTGCAAGTGTAATTAGGAGCATCTAACCAAGCTAGCTCCAAAACAGAAGCAGCTTCAGGTGGAGAACATCAGGATGCAGCTGGATTTGACCTTTGACTCCTTCAAAGAGTTTGTTTTTGTCAAACACCACATGTAGGTGTTGTTAATCTGCTGCACTGATGCTGAACTTTACTGGGAGTTTATTGTAGAATTTATTGAGTTTCTGGAGTTCATATTTTTCTTTATTTCTCCCTGTTAATGTTCATGTGTGTCCTTAATGTTACACACATTTAGCATGTAGTGCTGCTGTCTGTGAACAGTTGGTTGTTGAATATATTTCTTTAAAGGGTGTCTTTAAAGGGTACCTGATTAAGTATGATAACACTAAAACTAATACTGAAACTAACTAAAACTAAGCATAAAACCAAAAATAATAACTAATAAAAACGAGCAAAACCGCTCTGAAAACTAATTAAAACTAACTGAATCAGAGAAAAAAAAGTAAAAAGTAACTAAAACTACACTATAATGTAAAATCCAAAACTATTATAACCCTGCAAAGAACAGCATGTTAAATTGATCCACAACAACCTTTCCCAGCGCCTTAGTTTAACAGCATTTGGCCGAGTAAATTAGGACCTGGGGACGCTCCCAGTCTCGATCAATCTGATTCAAAGAGCCAGGAATATCCAATTAAAGCCTGACAGCCTGTTGCCATAGTTACGTTCTCATTGATTAACCCATCAATCCAGCCAAGCATTTTGTTTTTTGATTTTTTCTTACATTTCAGCAATTTTCAAGGGATTAGGGACAATTAGCTTTTGGTGTTGTTGTTATTTCACACCTGGGGAGAGAAATATGACTTCTTGGAGAATTGATGGGAGTGGAATAAAGATGTTAGACTGTAATTTAAGATTTTATCAGCACCATCTGCTGTGTATTTTACCTGTGGAAGTTAGTGGCAGTTGCTTAGTTTTTTCTTTTTCTTTTTTTTTTTTTGCTGTTTTCCTGGAAACATGACAAAAAATAGGGAGGGATGATATAACTGTAAAAAAAAAAAAAAACATATGCTCCTGTTTTAATCCTCTTACAAGAGTACGCACTTGTCACTGCATTAGCATCGAAGAGTGTGGCTTGTGGTGGTGTTGAATTCTGTATAATGAAGTTGAATTGAGTCAACTTTATGACAGCCAATTTATCTAAGGGACCATAAATAGTCACAGGGACCACTTAGCTAAATCATGAGTGGAAATGGAAGTAGAGAATCTGTAATGCTTTGACCTGGCCTACACTAATCTAATAGCTTTATATGAGGTAAAAAGTCCTCCTCTCTTACTTACCACCCTCACTATCCTCTCTCCTTTCTCCCACATCACCTTCCCTTACATTCCTTTCTTTTTATCTTTGAATCGTCTCTCTTTCTGTGTCTTTGTTCCATTGAAAGGCTGATTCCACACATCATAACTGACTGTGTAAAGCACCATGTAGCTTTCTGTCTGAGAAAAGGAAAGAACTGAAGTGTCTGATCTTTGAGAAAGACAGATGAGAAAAAAGTGGTAGGAAGTCCATGAGTGGTCTATATGCCACACCTTCTATAAGGCACTACACAAAAGACTAGAAGCCTTTTGCAGACCAACAATCCATTAGGATCATGGCCTCTTAGCATACAATGCAACAGCCAGCACTCTCTCTTTGATCACACAGCACTGTTCGAACCTTTAAGGCCATTAAACTGATATACAGACTTATTATTATAAACAACCACACATGTGAATAAATGAGGAAACATGCACAGATACATAAAGAGTAAGGTTTCAGCTCCACATGATTTATACTGATTGAATTTCAGGTATTTTATGATCAGATTCTGCTAATGGCATTTTTTTCCTGTTGATTCATTTTCCTCAAATCAACTCCCCTCCTCTGTGGAAGGAGTGCTTCTAAAGGCTGTAAGATAAAACTCTGTACATATGCAATCCAGCTGAACACTGCAGGAGAAAATAATTAAATAAGAGTCAATGCAAAGGACAAAGAAGTCACAGAGATGGAGCATTATCTCACACACCCAAGTTTTATAAGGTTGTTGTCTGCTTGTTGCCTGTTGTTGAGTTTGGTTCTACAATGGTAATCAGCATCTAAATTGATCTTTATAAATTTCTAGTTCATATACATAATATGCATCATGTTCAAGGTGTGGGATGGTTTTCATCCAGTAGACATAATTACAAGATCCAATGTCTTTTTCTGTTTCTATCTCTCTTTGCATCAGTCCTGCTCTCTCCACTCACATTCCAGCATTCTTTCTGTCACAGTCTTGCCTCAATCCTTTTGTTTTTCTTTTATCTTGTATATATATATATATATATATATATATATCCTATCTGTTCTCTCTCTCACACATGCATTTGCCGTTTTTAAACATCACTTTTTGTCCATCTGTTTCAACTATTCCAAGTTAATGTTCCCAAAGCGCTGATGATGTGACTGGAGAAATTATGTTGTCTCTCTGCAACTCGTGGGTGATCAAAGAATTTGCCTCTTTCATGTCATGCCACAGTATTTTGCATTCAGTGTGCGTTGTTCTTAAAAGGATGTAAAGTGAAACTGAAATTCCCAACAGGAAAGAAACCACCATGGTACTGACAAAAAAAATCCCGAGAAGTTGTTGTCATTGACTGATTGTTGCTTTTTTTTTTTTTTTGAGGGATGTATAGATATGTTTATGTGCATGTGTGACTGAGATGAGAGAGTTTTCTTCCAGATCGCTATACGATTCAGATTCTTTAGGCAGCTGCTGTTGTGGCTTAGCTTCAATGCTTCACACAATCTCCACTCGTGACCATCTGCGTGCTCTCACATACATAAGTGCAGTCAGTGTCCTTAACTTATCTTATCCACTGTCATCACATATTTTATCTTTTATCTTTCTGCCAGCCCTGTCCTTTCATCTGGCTCCAACCCTGTAAACTTATTTTGCCATAACTTCACTCTGATTTTCTCTCTCTTTTCATTCCCAATCTCACATTTTACCCTTGCCCTGTGCTCCTCTTTTAGCCCTTTCTGTCCTTTTGTATATCTTCCCATTGGACGTACATTTATAGAAAGTGGTGTGGTCTCAAACCGCAATGACTAGGTTTAATTTCAGCTAAAGATGTTGCTTTATTAATAACCTTGATGCTGGTTATGTGGTCAATATCAACTTGCCATGGAATGAGATACACTGTAAAGTCAATACACTTAGAGTTAAATGTACAGTTGGCTACACAGCCTTTGATGATTTGTATTTGGTAATGCAAACATACTCTAACAAGTTATTTTTCTTTGTAGGTAAGGCAGGGATGGAGGGTCACACTAAGAAGCTTATAAAGAAATTAAATTATATTTAGCAGAATTGATTTCCCCTTATTGGTGCAGCCCTCCACAACAGTCTCAGTTTCTCATATGGCCTCCTGGGAAAATTAATTGCCCACCGCTGCTGTAACATAACATTAATTTTTAACAGCACTAACCTTTACTGTAGCACCTTACTTTAAAAGTAACATTACCCAGCACTGAAACAGTTTGAAGCATTTTGCCATCTTGTTTTTCTGAAATTGAATGTGATGAACAAAGATTGGGTCTGACCTGATCTCAGAAACCGAGGACACTCCATGCTTACACAGTGATGAATAGCCTGTCAGGCTCACCCTAAATCATACATGCTTTACTGTCTGTTTTATTCTTAATAAAATGGTAATGACTAAAGAGACGTCATGCTACATTAAGTAAGCTATGAAACTAGTTATTGAGAGCATAATCTCATCAGCGACATATTTACTGGGTCATAAACGAATTGAGCAATAGGGTAATTTTCCCATAGACTTTTATACAATCACACTTATTTTTGCAACCAAGAGTCGCCCCCTGGTGGCTTTCCGCAAGAATAGACGTTTGAAGCAGTTCTACATTAGACTCATTTTTCATTGGCTACGTTTGCTTTTATAAGTCTATGGTTGCAAAATGTGATGAAAATTGCAATGGTCAGGGAGTGTGAAGCAGAGGTGAAACTGGCAGTTTATTACTGTATTTTGTTCAAATGATTCAGCCTGCACTTTGTATCAAAAATTACACAAAGTTATAACTGCTCTTCAGAGTCATAACTCAAGTGCACTATGAGCACATAGACATATATTTTTAGATTCAATGAAGCACACTTTCAGAGAAGGTGGTGAACAAATGCTCTGTATAATTCGTGAACACACCTCAGTATCAAAGTGATTCAGTTTTAATTGTCTGTACACTGCAAGTATTAACTTGTCTCCAAATCAAAGCAGATGTTTTACTGTAGTGTTTTTTTTTTTCACTTGCCCTGTCCATGCACAATGTACAAATGCAACCTGCATGATTTGGAAAGCTACCTTTTGTGAATGCATTTAAACCCCGAGGATACTGAGGAGATCAGACAACCGCTCAGGTATCAGCATGTTAATCGTGTGTTCTATATCAATTTTGTTACTGTTTTCTCTACAACTTAAAGATATGCCTTTAGTTTTTAATTAGTGCTGAAATGTCCCTTAAGTACATTTGACCAATTGTAACTACACTGCCCATATACTGCCAGTATCTCAACATGTCACAAGGTCAGCAAATAATCAGTATTGTAAATCTAAATGCATCACTTAATAAAGTTTCACAAAGCTTTTCAAGCTTTTAGTTTAGTTTATTTTTTGTCTTCTCTTACCCAGTTTGTGTCCCTTTGAATATCCAAATCAAAGCCTTCATCAGTCTTCAGTCATCTTGCAAAGCAGTGAGCTAAAGTGTGCAGTACTATGCAAAAGTCTTGAGTCCCCTTTCATTTCTTGATATTTTGCATCCAAGGAGTGAGCCTACTTGTAATTTTTTTACGTGGTTCTGAGCAATAGTTCTTCAGGCTTTCTGAAGTTCCTCTAAAGTTTTTCTATGGACATTGGCTGCTTTTTCACTCATTTTCAGTCCAGTCCTTTGTTGACTGAATGAATCATTCAAGCATAAAAAGGCACCTATCTTAAAGAATGAACCAGTTTTATCTACACATACAGACAAAAAAACAATTTTAAATTTTATCTGTAGGCGCTTCATTACTAGCAGCCTGCTGCAAAAATACATAATTTGTTTCCCTTTCTTTAGTTGAATCTTTGAAAATAGCAAAGTTTTACAGGCATGCAATAATATTTTTACATCAATAGTGATGTAAAAAAAATGGTATATCTCAACTTAGTGTGCAGTGAGTCCATAAAAAATTTGAGGAAACTGGACAAGTGGAGGACAAAAGAAGTGATATGCCAAAAAAAAAAAAATCTACAGCAGATGAACAGTATCTGAAAGTCTTTAAGAAATAGGAAAAGAAAAATCAACAAAGACTTGACACAGGAGCTGAGAGATGCAGCTGGCCCTTCAGCTGATCACCAAAGCCCCATTACAGAATTGAAGGATGGCTGACAAGAAGTCATTCTTACAGAAGGGAAATGGGGAGAAAAGGCTTAGATATGCAAAATTACACAGCAATTGCACTGAAAATAAGTATCCAATAGGCCAAATTTGAAATTTATAGTTCGAATTGTTTAGCACTGCTGCCTCACAGTTAGAATAACATCTAGAAGGCCTGGGTTCGGTTCCACCTTGGCCCAGGCCCCTCCCTCTCTCTCTGTGTGAAGTTTGCATGTTCTCCCTGTGTCTGCATGAGTTTTCTCTGGGTACTCCGGTTTCCTCCCACTTACTGGGGTTAGGTTAATTGGAAACTCTAAATTGCCCATAGGTGTGAATGAGAGCATGAATGTGAGTGTGGATGTCATCTGTCTCTCTGTGTTGGCCCTGCGACAGGCTGGTGACCTGTTCAGGGTGTACTCTGCCTCTCGCCCTATGTCAGCTGGGATAGGCTCCAGGCCCCCGCGACCCTGAACAGGATAAGCGGAAGTCGATGGATGGATGGATGGAATTTATTTTGTTTCAATATGAACAGAAGATGTAAAGCAAGAAGTGCAGTGTCTGCAGTCATTTGTTAAACATGGTGGAGGCTCAGTTACGGTTTGGAGCTGCATTTCAGCCAGAAAAATAACCTCAGAGTGTGAGCCACCACGTAAAGCATACCAGACTCAAGACTTTTGCAAAGTACTGTAGGTGTGATTGTTGGTTAATTATGAATATACTTACACATAACCCAGATTGTGCGCACACACACACACACACACACACACACACACACACACACACACACACACACACACACACACACCCCTTTGTTCAATACATTGAATGAATCTTCTTTTTTAACCTGCCTTGACAGCCGATGGCCTCCCTCTGATTTTCAGGCCACCTATGACTCTGTTCTCATCAATTATTGAAGCTTTCCTCTTAACCAATACTCTTTGATGGAGCCTGTGGTTAACTTCTCTCAGTGGAACAGATCATTTTTCTCCCCACAAGGACACCGGCAGAAATCTCTGGATATTTTCATTTCTTATTAAAAGGAGGACTATTAGCTGTGGCTTCAACACAGAAAGCCAGAGTTACTGATGCTGAACTATTAGCAATTAGCAGAATATGCTGAAAAACTGTTCACCTTAGCAAGCTGTCAGTTTTTTTTAATGAGAGAATGATTGGATAGTTGCACTTGTCTCAATTAAAAATTTACTGTTACACTTTTTGGTTTGTTCAGATCAATACTACCACATTTCTTGATGTTACTGATGGTAATCACAAAAAAAAAAAATGCTTCATTTATTTTACATTTAACTGCATACAGTTAAGATTACACAACTTGTCCTTACAGGTCACAGTGTTTGACAGTATAGGCTAGGAAGTATTACAGTAGCTGTCAACATCAGTTTTAGCTGATGGATGGTCTCAAGATGACCTAAAACTTAACAGGGACAACTGACTTGTTGGGACAAGAGGACGGTTATTCTCTGAGTGCCCTCGAGGAACTCGTTGCTTTGCGCCCACCTTGAGGGATGCTTGTTGACAAAAACACCTGCTTAGGGGTATATGGCTGCCTGCCAGCTCCCCCAGACAGACCGCTGTGAGAGAGCAGACTGGCTTGTAGAGAAGCTGTCATGAACTAATAAGAGAAGGAAAGAAAGAATGAGGAACAATGTGCAGGGACATTCTTTGTTGTAAGACAAATTTTTCTCAAGGGAAGTAAAAGAAAAAGTTTTTTGTTTTTTTAAAAATCTGACCATCCAAAAGGGAAAGCAAGACCATAAAGGGAAGAGGCTGTGCAGAACTACAGCGCAAACAGGGCTGGTCTATTTGAATATTGATTGGTGAGGGTTATTTCAGGCCTGGGATTGCATTAGCACTTTGGCAGCAGATTCATAAGGCTTTGGCTGCCCACCAGAGTCTGAGCCATAATTGGTGGCCATTTTGGAAACAAAAACAACAGTTGTTCTCCAACCCTGGCCACTTGCGTTGGTTTAACTCACTCTCAGCAGGGTTCTCCATCGACAAGAAACCCCGTTTCCTTAATTGTGAGTGGGCTGTTGGCACTGGCTTCAGTCAGCCAGGTTTGAGTTGAGTCTTAATTGCTGAGGAGAAAGATGGCTGGTGCTACAGTGGAGAGATAATGAACAAAATGTTTCTAGTCTCTCGCGTTACCAATGCATGGGGAGCTTTTGCTCTCCACTGTGCCTGGACCGTGGATGCGGCAGGTAACCATGACACCCTGGTTGCTAAGCAACATGGGCACCATAAACAGATTCCTCGCTCCCAAAGTGAATCGCCTCTCTCTTTCCTTATTTATCTGTTACCCCTTTTACATTAACACTGGCCAGACAAAATGAGAAAACACAAAATTGCTTGTCTGTCATCATTCACCTTCATTAAATTGTCCAAGAAGGATGAGAGCATGAATGTGAGTGCTTGAATAGAGCTCTTTAAAGCGTTGTGTTATGTAGTGGTGCGTAATTACAGAGGAGTCACTGATCTCTAGTGTCTGCAAGTGCATTATTAAACCTCCAGTGGATGACATACAGTGAGTCATTAGACATTGCTGTTAGAGTCCTAATCATAGGGTAGGCACGCACATGTACAGAAACACACACACATGCACCCACACGACACTCATTAAACTCCTCATTCACACATTTTTTAGAAATATTATTATTATATTGTGGAATAAACTAAAAGCATTTTTGCTGGTACAGTTCCACATGAGTGTATATTATTTGTACTCAAATACTCTGTCAAATAATGAATTACATTGTTTTTGTGATGCCATTCAGAAGAAAGCAAACTTTACATAATGACCGATTTTCTACATAACAGTGCCTTTCACTGTCACTGTTAAGTGCTGGTGAAATCTCAAAATTGCTGAATAAACAACATAAATTTTGCATGCTGAGCGGGTATTATTGGCAGGTGATTTATGCTAATTGAATCTTACACAAGAATGGGCCTTTCAGAGTAATAAGCTCGTTGCAGTAGGATCTTAGAGGGTTTGATAATATAGTGAGTAATTTTGAGATGCTAAAAAGCAAAGCAAAAGCAGAAATTTAAAGATGCTGTTAGTGTTGTGGCTTGTTATCAAACAGGGGATTGGACAGTACTTGGAGAACACTGAAACTGTGTGGAATTGAAAGGACTGTGATCTCACCAGTCTCCAATAACAATCTACAGGTGATAATTGCAAATGTTGGTGGCAATTTTTTTTTTAGACCACCTGTCATGAGGACACATAAACCCACAATATTTTAGAAATTTAAAACTAAAACTCACTGACTTCACTGAACCAAATTTATGTTTTCATGCCCAAATTTGAGCCGGCACACTGGACCTCAATTCAAGCGTTGTGGTAGACATGTCAGGATTTGGGGGTTGATTTATTGGCTCGGGGGCTGGGCAGCTCACAGCTGACATAAGTTCTGCACCATATAGAGATATTATAAGTTGTTATTGAACTGTAAGCAAATCTTTCAATAGGATAATGATTCCAAGCACATGAACAAATCAGGCTCATAATGTAGAAATTGAGGGTTGTGAATGATCTAATCGAAGCACAGATTTTAATCCCATTGACATTTGTGGGTGAGTTTGACATTTTTGCATCTATTTATGGTTTTGTTAAATAAATCATTGGAAGACAGTTTTCATGTGTTTTCACCTTCATCACTGTATAAAAGGGTTTTCCGGTCTAGAATCTAGTAATGGGATGCACTTTTTCACAAGATTGATATATTGATCTAGTGATGCACCAATGATATGTTTCAGTGTCAGTGCATCTGCTATTTCCATTCTGAATGATAAGTTGCTAGTTTGGCCCCCAAAACCCAAACAGTCATGTAATTCAAAGATGCTGGTTCGAGAAATATGCGCTGATTCATGTGCTTTGTGTGCCTGAGGACTCTAAAACATTTAAAGAGTGCAACAACATATACACAATAAGCATTGAGGGGGCTGCTCAGAGTATCCAAAACAGATGGTTTGTCTCCAGAACTTTTCCAAATCATATTGCAAATTAAAGAGATTTAATTGGATGTTATAGTTTTGGTATGGATTTCTCACTGTAGGGATTTTATGGGGTTTGGTATGACGTGATGCAATATTGTGCAAACATATTTCTGTCTTTTTCAGCAAACATTAATATTTGAAATATCGAATTAGTGAGATAAAGAGTGTGTGTGTGTGTGTGTGTGTGTGTGTGTGTGTGTGTGTGTGTGTGTGTGTGTGTGATTTTGGGCACTAGTGACTCATTATTCACCACTTCCTGGACTGTGTGTGCTTGTGTGTGTATTTGTGTGTCTAGCTGCTTTTGTCAGCCCAGCTGTCGCACTGCTCTGGCTTTGTGTTTGTCATCTCTGTTTTCCTACATGAAACTTATCAGATATACAGTATATGCATGCAGAGATGGGCTGCACATTTGATGTCTCCTTCATTATGAAGCTCCCTTTCTGTCATTTCAGTCCCATTCAGGTATAGACAACAGCTGTGCCTCCGGCAAAAAGACAGTTTTCATTGTTTCAACCAAAAACATTGTTTCTGCTCTATCACACTCGTAGAAAGCGTTAAAGGAAGCACCATTTGCCTTGTTATTGTTGTGATCCAATAATAGTGATATGTAAAGCCAAATCGATGCCAGTTGAAATTGTGTCTTTTCTTTCAAAACATACAGCAAATCAGCGTGTGGCTGTAGGTGTGTGCATGTGCAGAACCGTCATGTCAACTTTCCAGCTGGGTACAGCTGTAATTGGGAGTTGTTTGCAGCCAGCTGGCACAGAGATAGCATGGTCGGCTGGAAGAGTGTGCTGCAGGAGAGATGAGTTGTCAAACCAGAGCACAGCAGTAGATCAGCACCAGTCTCTAACAAGTCACTTCCTGCAAAGTTGGTATATTGGTGAAGGTGATGTCTTCTCTAAAAGACCAGATTTGTGTAGTTAGGGTTATGTTGTCAACTTGCATGCGCTCACTGTACAGTTGTTTTCCTGCTGGTGCCAGTGTAAGTGTGTGTATGTCCGTGTAATGTGTGCAAATGTATGTCTTCTCTCACCACTTTTTTTTTTTTCTCACCACTCTCCTCCTGGCTCCCTACAGGCTGAGCAGGATAGATCTGACTAAAGTGCTGCCAGTCACAACAGCAGATGCTCATGTTTCCTCTGCTCTCCCGTGCCTCCCTACACATCAGTGAGATGGCAGGTGTGTGTGTGCGTGTTTGTGTGCATGTGTATGTGTTGTCCTGGCAGTACTGGATGCTGTAATCAGGCTGCCAGGAGTGTGTGTCAGTAAAGCAAGCATGTTTACACAGTACATCTCTGTGTGGTGCTTACAAAATCACAGGAGTTGCAAAGCACAATTTTTAATCCAGAGTTGTTAGATCATAGACAAAGGAGACAAAGTGAGATGTGTGTTCTGCATATGTGAGGGACAGAGTGATTAAAAGAGTTTACTTATAATAATTATATTTTTATCCACTTTTCCTCCCTCTCTCCGTTGCTTTCTATATCACACCTTTACTATATAAAGACCCATGTGCATCAGGCAAATCACCCGTGCATCATAACATAATGAGAGCTGTTATTGATCACTAGAGAGCCCATGCGCCCACATTTATCCTCTAACAAGGTTCCAAAGATAGCAAGCCTGAGTAAAACAAAGAAAATGTGCTCTGTGATTCCACAAAGTCCTTCTTTGCAGCAAGCTGTTTGATTTTGGACAAAGTCCATACATTATTTGTCGCACCACACAAAAGCTTGTTCCCTGCATGGGGCATTATAAACCCAGTTTGAACTGAGGTCAGCAATTTTAACTCAGTTAATACATACAGTAGTGTTTATAGCTCACATAATATGGTTTATGGCTATTTATTGCTCTGGGTCCTCAGAAATCACATTTTTTGTAGCATAACACCGTCAGTTTGGATCATCATCTAGTGACATCAGTAGGAGATTTAAGGAATTACAGAAGACATGACTCATTCTCCAAGCAGAAGACAAACACGTGCAAACACACGCAGTCTGTGTCCATGCATACAGTGGATTTATGGGAGATCTGTTATGAAGTGGCCACTTGGAGCTTGTTAAACATGTTTTGTTTTTTTCATCTGCTTATTGTCAGTGAGACGCAGCTCACTTTCTGTTTCATTTTGAATTTTGACACATTTACCAGTAAAACCAATATTCAGTAACATGTCCATCTTAATGAATTCACATGTAAAATGCTTGATGGTACCACAAAAGTGGATGGTACTGCATTACTTCTTTTACATTATTTATTTTGAGATAATTGGTGTTCCATTTTGTTTTTATGTACTGTTTGACATGTGTTTATGTGGCAGTTTGAGGTGTAAAATCTGTGAAAGCTTTAACTGCTTAAAGGTGTAGCAAGACCACACTGTGAGACTGTGGACTCAACATAAAAACTGCTACGAGGTGAAAGAAACTTGCAACAGCTTTGGACTTTTCGACCCCTTCACCTCGTGCTCTGCTGCTGAGATCCTCATTAATGCCTTTTCCTGTGTCCGTGTGTTTGTGGGCCTGTCTGTGTATGTGTGTACAGCTGCTCGAAATCCAACCTGGCACCTTTAACTCCTGACTGAGAGGAGTCAAAGATAGGTCAGCAGGTCTCACCTGCAGGGAAATAACAAGTAAAGCAATAGTAAATACAAATGCCTGTGAGCAAATACGATAACTATAGCCTATAGAATTTAATTGAAAAACAAACAAAACAATCTCCTAGAGGAAAGAACATTAACAATAAAACCTTTCAATAACCCGGGTGCATCAGCATACATACACTTTGTGTTTTGTTGGAGCATCCTTTGATTTTGATACAGCATTCAGTCTTTTTGGGTAGGAATCAGCATGGCACAGCTTAACAAAATTTACCCACTCGTCCTTGCAGTAGTGCTCCAAATCTGTCAGACTGTGAGGGTGTCTCTTGTGCACGGCCCTATCCAGCTCATTCCACAGATTTGCAGTTGGATTCAGGTCTGCGCTCTGGCTGGGCCATTCCAAAACTTTAATCTTCTTCTGGTGAAGCCAGATTTGGATGTGTATTTGGATGTATGCTGTCTGTCATTTTTCTGCTGAAGGGTGAAATTCACCTTCTGCTCTCTAGCAGATGCCTGAAGGTTTTGGATAAAAAAAAAAAAACTGGCTGCAATTTGGAACTGTTCATTATTCCCTCCACTTTGATTAAGGCCCCAGTTCCAGCTGAAGAAAAACTGATGCTGCCACCGCCATGCTTCACCGTGGGTGTGGTCTTCTTTTGGTGGTGTGCGGTGCTGCTTCTGTACCAAACATATCTTGGGAATTATGGGCAGACAGTTAAATCTTGGTCTCATGGTTTGTAGTTGTCAGCCTCCCTTACTAGTTTTCTTCTTGGCTTTTCATCAGTTTTGGAGAGACATTCACACTTGGTAATGACATTCTCCAGTTATTGATACCGCTGTATATTGAATGCCTTGGAAGTTCTCTTGTGCCCTTCTCCTGACTGATACCTTCCAGCAATGAGATCCCTTTGATGCTTTGTAAGCTCTCTGCAGACCACAGCTTTTGCTATGAGAGGATGTGCAACCACATTATTTACATTTTTTATTTGTTATGTGAGCATACGTGTATGGATCAAGTTGACCAGCTATATGCTGTATATGTTTTGGTATTGAGCAGTATATTTTCTGCGTAACATGTGAGCAGGTGTGCTGGAATGAGCCTCATGTAGAAAACCTATGAAAGAAAAAATACTAACTGCTGTGACTGATATCCAAACTTACCTGATGTGAAAGTGGTGAAAATGCTTTGCAAATTGCTTTTGCATGGACTTTAGTAATACACACAACCCCCTTGTCTTCTTATTGTGTTTCATTCGATAATGCTTCGAGCTAAAATGAGAGTGCTTCCACAGTAAATGGCCATCTGTGGGTTTGTGACCACAGAAACAACACACAAACTGATTTGTCTTTGCACCATTAGTGACCTGACTGGAAACTGACAGGATATTCCCATTAAGTCCGTGCAGCATGGTTGCCACTGGCAACTAGAAACAAAATCTACAAAGGCAACTGTGTGTTTGTGCATGTGCAAATAAAAAGACCAGAATGACCCCACTGTCAAGACGCATATCCCTCAAAAAAAAAAAAAAAGAAAGCAAGAAAATGTTCTTTTCTGTGAATGTGGAAACATGAAGAGTCAACAACACAAACTTTTCTAACAGAGCAACGAGATAGCAGGTGGCAGACAGAGAGGAGGTATACCAGAAATGTAATTTAAATGTGGCCTAATTACTTCTTCCCTTAAGCAGCCCACATACCATCTATTTAAACTGTACTGAAGGCTTTTCACACAGCTCCCTTTCACCTGTTCTCCCACCGTCTCTTAAAGCTGCTGCTGAATTTGTCCGTAATGAGACACAACCAGAGTGAGGAGACACAACCAGAGTGAGGAGACACAACCAGAGTGAGGATCACAACGGTGTCAGCCTCCCAAAAGCATAATGGGACTTGGTGCACAAGCATAACAAGTACTGTGAAGTCAGATCTGTGGGCAGCTGCTGCTGTTTCTGCTTGTTTTAACATCTGATTTATGGATGAAGTGTTGTTTGGAGTCAGCAGAGATATTAGCTATCTGGTGTCATACTAAGTCATTTTGGAGAAGTGATTCCAGAATTGTTCTGTTAACTGCTGGAATTGTGTTTTAGGCTTGATTTTGCACACAAACACTGTGACTAATATTCCATCCTGGGATTCACAGTCCGACTTTGTGCCGCCTCGCTGATTCTTGCCACTGTCGTTTAATTTTACTGCAAAAATTAATTAATGAAATGAGAAGAGGAGTGGGTTGATACAGTGAATTAATTTACTCCTTTTGCCCCCATCAGATTACTTCCCTTTTTTTGCGTGCGACTTGAAATTCATAGTGACATACGCAAAAGGGGGAAGAGCTGGATTTCATATTTCCCTGGGGAAATTAATAACACAGTGAATTTCTGGACCATATACAGATTAAAAACTGGGACCATTATAAACCCATTAACCTAGTCATTAGGATCAGGTCTGGGAGAAGATGGAAGGTGGGTGTCTAATTTTAGCTTAAGATGGTGTCATCACTGGCTCTAATTCATAGTGTGTTCAAGGGAAATGTGGTATTTTCCCTTGAATACACTCCTCTTTATCAGTAACACTCTGCCTCAGAGTCAGATGTCATGATTTCAACTTTGATATTTGCCGATTCCTGAAATCTACTGCATTTATTTTTAAGATCACCATACATTTCTCTAGCTTACTTGCTAGTGTTTTTTCATATTAGACACATTTAGAGTTATTATGATTTTTGGCATTAATGGGGCCCTAGAGTCAAATGGTTCTAAGGTTTTTATGAAATTAAAATTGTCTTACATAATGTGTTTCTCTCTCTTCTACTCTCCTCTCTTTCTCTTTAGAGGCTAGCAACAGAAGCAGAAAAGCTTCAGATGGAACACGTGTGGCAGGACGACACTGATGTGAGTGCGCAGCCCGGGCAGGATTTGATATGTTCATTAACATGGCTGATTACATCCAGATCAAGTGGTTCTATGAACTCCATATGTAGAGGAGGTGAAGGGGCATGTTTTTCATGATCCAATCTGATTGTAATAATTCGGAGGAAAATTTGATTCCAGTCACGATTGGGTTATAATTACTTTTATTGATTGAATTTCATCATTTTACTACCAGGCATAGTTATGACAAACACACACACACACACACACACACACACACACACACACCGCGATTGCTCTCCAGTAATCTTAGAATTATTTACAGCATATAAAATGAAGACACTGTTTACTGATTGAATTGAATTAAACTGATTTGCCTGATAGAAAACCCAGTGAAAGCAGTGCCTATGTTTCAGATCTAACTTTTTCATAATAAATGTAAATGATACATTTAATCCCTGCAGCCATTTAACAAATTATATATGACATTCTTTGTACATTCAGTAGTGGAGAGACTTGGAAAAAAAATTCTACTTTGCCATTGATTCAATTAGATTTAAAAACTCTTCAGCGCTGTTTGCCAAGTCTTAATCATTCTTTTTCACTAAACATTTTCCCATTAGTCACTGTCTTGCATACTTTCTTGTGCTTAGAAACGGGGTGAAAAATGGATCTCTGGGGATAGATTGATTTATCGACAATATTACTCACTGAGTTCAATATTCCTTTGGCCCTGCATGCTTGGCTAGAAAATGTAATTAATTTTTGGGTAATGTGATGGGGGTTCTTACACTAATTAACCAAAATCATGTCATCTTAAAAAGAAAGCACATCTTCTGTCAATTCTATGGTTTGTGCATATTAAAAAATAATCTAGTCCTTAAAGACAACCTGATATGATCATTGTCCTGCCAAGCTTTAGCCGCCGGAGAGACAGCCTCATGTTTGGCTCTAGAATATTCTGGTATACAGAGGAAGTGACTGTGACGGCCCAAATCATGACCCGTGCACCATCGTGCTTGACAGTTGGCATGAGATGTTTGTGCTGATAAACTGTTTGGTTCCTCCCAAACAAGGTGCTGTGCATTATGACCGAACATCTCCACTTTCATCTCACCTCATGGTTTGTTTAGATGCAGCTTTGCAAACCTAAGCCATGCTGCCATATTCATTTTAGAGAGAAAAAGCTTTCTCTTGGCAACCCTTCTTACTTTTTTTTTTTCCCTCTTGGCATTGTGTTAACACACACCTGAATGCTCCAGACCAGCAAAACTGCCAAAACCTTTGCTTTTATAGACGTCCTCACACTTGCTGGTGATCACTTAATCAGGTTTGATTAGCAGCATCTGGCTGCTGCTTACACTCTTGATTCCTGTGGGAGTGGTAAGAGTGGACTTAGTTTTTCACACACTGCTTCTGAATTTTGACTGAATTTTTGTGTTGCCTGCAGAGAAGCGATGAGGCACTTAGGGATCACTTTTACGTTGTCTGTCTGTCTGTCCATCTGTGTGTCACACTTCCAGTTTCTCAGTATCCATCCAACATATTGACGTCAAATAGATAGATAGATACGTATTGAAGAGTGCAACTGCAGAGCACAAGAACCATAACCCTGCCTCCTCTTATGCTGGTTTAATCACTGCCATCAATTTTTCCATCATTTATTTGTCTCTGAGCTGTCTCATCTCTGTCAGATATCTTTATCTTTACGCAATACCTGTTGAAGAACAATCATTTACTCTAAAAGCCTATTTGTAAATATTAACTTCTAAGCTCAATACTAAGTCACTGACTTTGATATACATGACTATACTTTCTGACAAGCCTCCGAGCAAGTGACACGTGTTCTTTGGAACAGTCTTGTTAGTGCTATGTGTCACATTTTGCCAACATGTCCTCCAATCCAAATGTAAGTATCTGTCGTTTCTGCAGAAACGACCAATATCTAAGTTTTTTCAAGGAGGACAAGCTGCATTTTGCTGTCCATCGAAGACTGTATTTACTTCATTTTAAGACCTGCTAAAGACCAGATTATTTTTATTATGTACTGATCTTAGAATTGACAGATGATGTACTTTTTGACTGTTTGCAATGTGAAACTGTTGTCACGACCTCAGAGTTAGAACCAATATTTCTATTTTTTTTTCATACTAACATGTGAAAAATACAATATTAATTTGATCATAGAAAGTGGAGCATTCTGTGTGTGTGTGTGTGTGTGTGTGTGTGTGTGTGTGTGTGTGTGTGTGTTGTCTCCTGTGCCTTTGATAATTGGGTCAGTACTACTGGACACCTCTTCCTGCTGAAAGCTGTCACACTTGAAAGCTGTGACAGCTGTAGTAAGAGCCACACACTTGCATGTGTCAGAGTGTCATAATGATTTTAACCCTTTACTATTCATGTTTGCGCTTGACATTCACGTATTACATTAATATATTTTATGTAAGAGTAGGATTAATGTCCCCAATTTGCTGCTTAATGCTGCTTAAAATGTAAATCTGATGCTTTGCAACCTATTTGAGGAAACAAAGGTTACCCTTTTTGACTGTTAACAGACCAGAGTGATGGAAAGCACCATAATGTGAGTTTTCTCTGAGTGGATGGCACATTAAATGAGTCACTGGGTATTTAAAATTGTAAAAAAGAGAAATGCAGGTACACCTGGGAGAGCTCAGACTGCAATACATTAGTAAGCATATCCGTATTCAGACAAGCTTGTGATCATTCACACTGTGATTTGGCAGTCACATTAACTTGAGTTATGTATGTATTCACTTTTCAGTCCTTCCTCTCCCTTCGTCTCCTTTCTCCATCTCGCACATTAAGTGTTCTTGCACACAGTTTTCTCCCTTGGGAGGTGTGATGGTGTGACTTTTGTGTGATCGTTGCCCTCTTAATGTGCGAATTGTCTGCACTAACATCACCTGACACAAAGCATCATGAGAGAGTCTGCTGTTACTAACTTGTGTTAGTAACAGCACACTTTGCACATATAGTTGATCTCATGAGTCTTCTGGTGTACTGCAACAGTAAAAGCAGCAAAACAGAGAGCAGATGTTAGCGTTTGGCACACTTTGCCCTGCTAAATCACTTGTGTTTGAGATAATTATAAACTCTTGAAGCTAACATAGCAGTGTTAGTGGCAGGAGCAGAAGCAGTTCCTGTCCTGTTGGCGTGCCACTTCAGAGGTGGCATGCAGGTGATGAGAATCCGTGAACCCTCTCTGTGGCTCCAGGGCATTCGTACGTCAACAGTTAGGCTTGCTCGTTATCACCCTGCTAGCCCGTGTACCGACAGGAAGCCCAGCAGTGTAAGAGCAAAACAACACCACTTACTTCAGTGCTGCTCAGTATCAGACGCAAACCCACCACGCTGCAGGCAAATGTAGCAGGTGCAAGTTAAATCCAGAGATTCGGATGCAACTTTAAAAGCACAGCCATAATTTTAATTATGCCTTGTTATGTTTTATGTGTAAGCCATTTATATATAAGCCATTTTTGAGACTGGTTTTAGTTTTGTTCATCTGTTTACTGTTTTATCTTTTTAGGTTCATGATATGATATCTCATAAACTAATGGCAAAATTGACTGTGTTTTAGAGAAAGTTTATTCTTAAGCTGACACCTTAGTACATAAATGCTCTCCTTTTCTATATTGGACACTTCCTGCTGGTATCAGTCAGTGACAGGGCAAAATGATAACACAGCTTGAATAAGATCAGAATTAGCACATTTTTTACTCATTTGTTAGCTGCCTGTACACTAAGTTATGTATTTAAATAGCAACCCAGAGGTGCACGGGCCTCTTGCTGCATTGATTTATACCAGGTGTACTGCAGTGTACTCCAGGTAGTGTCCGCACAATGTGGCAAGATATTTTGGAGTGATCACAGGTACAGCTAAGGACACCCTACATCCAGGCTAATTTTGGTACAACAGGTTTGAGTCAGGCATTTCAGTCTAATATTTTTATACTCCTCAGGGTTCTGTATATTTTGTCATGCTTCTGTCACTCATTGTTGATATTTTCCTCTATCTTTTTTGGTCTTTGCAGGTCAAGAAAATCATTTACTACAATTCCAAAGATGGTGTAAGTACAACTTGAGCAATTTGATGTAATGCCAATTCTCCAATAAAACCTGAAGAGCAGCCCAAACCAAGCAACCTCACCCTTCAACATTCACCTTAATTTTTTGCTCAAAATTTATGCCGTGAAATCTCTGTTAGAATAGCTTTGTGTGTACTGCAGGAATTATTGTTGTGCTTATACTAAGATTTGACTCTTTAACGGATTAGGACCAGTGCATGTTTAGGGCTCACTCAATGCCTCTCATGGCCTTAGACATCATTTGTCTCCTCTGATGAACAGGTTTTGGCATCTAATTCCTCCCCACAGTCCCAGTGGGGAAGAACCACACACCCACAGCACACTAATGTCACTCTCTATTTGACTGACAGACTCTCTCCCCTTTCTGTCTGTCTCTATCTAGATTCTGGCATTTATCTTTCCCTGCATAATATTTGGCTTACTTTGTCAGTTGCAACAAGATACTATATGTACTGTACAGCAAATTTTCAAACAGTGTACACACATCCCCCCCCCACACACACACACCTATAAAACGAAAGATTTGCCATATGATTTTAAAACATCAAATTCTGCTATTCTATATTTTTGTGTGTAGCTTAATGGGACAGATGCAGAGTCAAGTGGTGAGGAGAAAGATGACAGAGAGGAAAAGAGGATCCAATATATTCCAGGAGATTTCCATTTTGACTCGGACTTCAAACGTCAGGTCTCCTACAACACAACTGCGGTCCACATCCCTACTGACATATATGAAGGGTGTAAGTTAAAAAAGACACACTCACTGATCTGTGATCTACAGTACTAAAGATGTGACCTCAGCCTTCCGGCACTTAATGCACTGTGTAGACAGTTCCACACCAAGGCTAAACCATTCTAGTCTATATATAACCCAAATGCCAACTTCCCAGTGGTCAGCAGTCTGTAGCTCCCTCTTTACCCTGGTCACCAGCTGCTCCTTTCCCTCACACCCATGGATGGCCCCACTGACCTCTCTTGTATTTGTCTGTAGCTGCTCACAGCTATTGCCATGTTTATCACACACTCATGCTTGTAATTTTTTTTTTTTTACACATTATCTTTCAGTATCTTTATAACACAATGGTTGTTTAATACGTCTCATCATAGAACTATTACTTTTTTTGTTTCATTAATTCCACCAAGGAGGATGTGTTTTTGGTAGCATTTGCATGCGTGTGTGTGTGTGTGTGTGTGTGGCTCATTCTGTCTGTTAGCAGGATAACTCAAAAAGTTTTGAATGCATTCTGTTAAAGCTTTGTAGGGGTGTAGAGTGGGGTCATATTAACAATCCATTGAAGGGTCTTCAAGGTCACCTTAATTATTTATTGGTCAAAAATTGACAAAAAGCCTTATAACTCTGTAAGTGTGGTGCATATTGTCAATATGTAGAAAGTACTGTATAAAGATTTAAAATATCATGGCACATTTGACCTCTGACCTCTCCTTCAAGGTCAATAGATTGTTCTGAAGGTCAAAATGATTTATTATAATAATTTAATACAATTTATAATTTATATGTGATTTATAATTATTAAAACTACGGTTCTTATTGCCAAGCATATAGGGAATTATATATGGGGATTCTAAATATGGCATTACTTTGGATCATTGACCTATTCTTCAAGGTCAAATTAGCTCTGCTGTCTGCTATGTTGTCTCCTGGCTTTGGGCAGGGTGGAGGTGGCACTGGACGTTGGAGGCAGTGCAGCCAGAGGTTGGATGGGGGATGATGGGTCCTGCTGGCTTGGCTTTATGGCTTTCCCTTTCCCCTTCCCTTCTCTTTCACTTTATCTGCCCCTCTGTGCTGTGGTGGCCCGTGTGATGCAGAATCAGGGTCCTCCCTGCGGCCAGGTGCCCTGTCCCCGGCAGGGTGAGCGCCTTTTGCTCTGTTGGGGCATGGTGGGGACTGTGGGTGTAGGGGGGCTCGGGTGGGCATCCTTTGGGTCTGGTCATGCTGTGCTGCTGGAGTTGTGCCCCAGCACGCTGGTTGTGCTGACTGGTATCCTTCCTGGGCTCTGGGTCTGTTCACTGCCTTATCGGCTCCTGCAGTGCTGAGGGCTCCTCTTTCTAGTTTCCTGTGCTGCCTGGGTGGGACCAGAATGTGCTGTTGGGTCTTATCATGGATGAGAGATGTCTCAACCTGTAGCTGGCTGTCTAAGTACTTTGCATAACATTCACAGACGCAGACTCTGACAGATGCATCAGGGGCGACTCGGGGTTCAGTGTCTTGCTCAAACATACCTTGACACGTAGACTAGGAGAGCCAGGGATCAAACCACTGACCTTCCAGTTTGTAGACATCCTGTTCTACCTACCGAGCCACGGCTACTACAAATGTGTATGACAGTGGGATTTCACAGGTGGGGAAACATAAAGATCTGGTGCAACAGCAGTGTGAAAATGACTCACCTCAAATAACTATCAAGCTGATGTGCACAGTGAGCTCCATTCAGTTTGGTTTCTTTGTGGACTAGCTTTAATCAGTGCCACATAACAATTATGATGGCTTTAATTGTTGTTAATGCTTTTCTTTGGGCAAAATCAAGAACCTATTGAAACAGAAAACAATAAAAGACAGAAGTATCATACTGCAGCATTTTAACTACAGCCCAAATATATCAGCCAATATGGCTGCTGATATATTGGTATCTGCATTTTTAAAGGCATTTTAATGAGTGGAAATTTAAAAAGTAAAGAATAGAGGGGAGAAACACATTTCAGACATGTTATGAGTTTTAATGGTGCATAGTTTGCACCAACTATGCAATTATGTCTCAAAATTTACATTACAGAATTGTACTTTTTTTGTCCATTCACTCCTTACTTCCCATTCTATAACGCCAAGCTGACCTAAAGTGAATCACATACAGGGCTGTAACTCTATAGGCATAATTATAAATTCCTCTTCCAGCAAACAGCGGGAAAACAGAACAATCATGTCACCAATCAAACTACATTTGGCTTGCTGTAATTAAATGTAGTAAAATAAAGAATGCTATTACTGAATAAGTTTAGTCTTAAACTCTTTCAGAGCTGCATAATTGAAGTTTGATTTATTAGGCCTGTACAGTGCCAAATTCAAAATGGGCGTGGACTGTGTAATTATTGTCAGCATCTTTTGTATTCGTGTGCAAAGTATAGCATGTTTAGTCTTTCTGATAGGATGATGTAGAGCGTAGAGGCTTGTGTGTGTGTGTGTTTAATTCTCCTGCGATGTCTGAAAGGTGGTTTCTGAGTTACAACAGTGTGTGTTGATTGATGTTTCCTTATTGATATGTCCCTTTTGAAGGTGAATGTAAGCTAACAACAAAAGTTACATCAGTACAAGCTAGATTACTGTGAGTACAATGACAGGAAACTGGCACACACGGATATGTGGATATAAGCATGCCTGTACATACATGTCCACAGAGAAACTTGGATTAATTGTCCTTGCTGGCAGTTACACATGCATACACACTTACTACTACTAAGACCTTTAGCATTAAGAGGATAGACAACATGAAGGGAAGCTTGTTATTTGAGAAACTAATAATGAATTAAAGGTCACAATTGCCTCACCATAATCATCTGAATGAACTCTAGATAAAGTGCAATTTCAGTCCAAGCTTTAAGAGAAGAGTTTTATAGTAACACTTCATCATTGGCTTCTAACTCTGCGTAACATGGCACTTTATAGCTAACATGTTGCGACTTCATTACATACTGCATTTAACTGCACATGAAAGTAACAACCATAAAAACATTTAAAAATGTCCTCTTATCCAGATAATAAAACCTGATGTAATGGCTTCCTTGGTATTGATTGAGCACTCAGTATCAATTCAAGTAATGATCTTCACAGTGGGCCCGCTGCTAAATGCGGTGAATTTAGTCACATGACTTTAATGCCCTTATACAGCGAGTCACTCCACATATTCGACTATAAATGTGCATAGTGACGGGTGTCCGAGGCATCTGACTGTGCAGACATTTTTGTCATAGCCAAATGGTCAAACGCACTCGGTTATTTTTACAAGCAGCAGCTATAATGATGAAAGGACAGAAAAGGGTAGAGGGTCTGCGTGGTAAGAGATGATTGTCCTTAGTGTGATTTATTTGACTGTGTTTTTTGGGGGGGGTTTGCTTTTTTTTATTATACTGGTTATGGGAACACAAAATACAAAATGACCTTTTGTTAAGGTCAGTATGACTTAAGATTAGCTCTGCTAAATCTGCCTTTAGTGCTACAAAACGATTGGTCCTTAAACCTTTTGAAATGTGGGCTGGTTCTCAAAAGGCACCGAGGCAAAATTGTCTCCACACCAGCATTGTCACTAACACCAACACAAAGTACAAATGTTAAAGGCACATGATAATTTTATTTTTTTTATTATAATCCTGATCTAATAGACTACATTACCAATTACATTTAACGCCATGTTTCCTGCAATTTGTAGTAAAATACCGTTAAAAAGTCATTTTTACCAATTACAGACGTAGGTAATGGAGGGTGGGGTTTGGGTAGAGCCCTCGTTAGCACAGTAGTTAATCTGTGTTGTTGCTGTTGCTCTGTCCCTCTCTCTCTCCAAGGACAGGCTGCCACATTGCTGCCTCCCCTTCTGGCTGGCAGTGTTACCATGGCAATATCTGTGTGTGTGTGTGTGTCTATAGGGGGAGACACACACACACTTAGACACGCCCTGGTGTTCTATCTTGTTGTATGGAGGAAGAACTGGTAACTTGATTAGGGGACTTTGTCTAGACAAGACTGGCGTCCTTGTGGCTTTTACGGATGCTGAAGAAGCAATGCATCATCCATCCATTTAATTGCGGTAGACTTTCTCCACAACCCCTACATCTTCCCATCACTTCCTCTTTTTCTTTCCCTTTCTCTTTATGTTTTAATTCCCATTTCTTGCCTTCTTCTATACCTATTTTGCTGTGAGGGTTTTTTTTCCATGTCTTCATCGGTACTTAGCTCTTATTCGATTCACCCCACCCTCTATCACTCTATTCTCTCTTCCCCATCCCTCGCTCTATTATATTAGGCATATTAATAGTGTGCTGTGAGGAGACAAATGTGCTACTGTCTTTCTCCTCTGCATTAGTCTTTCTGATTGGAATCCATTCCACCCACTGCTCCAGTGTGGGTGGTCAGACTGGGATTCATTATCATCATCTTTACGTGTGTGTGTGCGTGCTTACCAGAAATGAATCCGTTTGTGTGTGTGTGTGTGTGTGTGTGTGTGTGTGTGTGTGTGTGTGTGTGTGTGTGTCTCTGTTGTGGTGAGAAAGATAGGTAGAAAGACTTTGGGTGTGAGGGTTGTGTGTGTGCATGTGTGTCACATCATATGCACCTACTCTACTGTATATGGATCATGTGTATGCATGTCTTCTTCTCATTAAGCAGACTGGCATGAATGCGATGAGAAGAGATGAGAAGAGAGCGTTGCGGCCTTGGCAGGAGATCCGAGGGCTCGTCTGATGCCCGTTTGCATCAACGCTGTGTGGCACCTGTCAGCCTCAGACACACAAACTCTTTTGACATGCTGAGATACTGTGACACTATGTGTGTGTGTTTGTGTTATAGTTACAGCTCCTTCGGCACAAAAGCTCACAGCACATGAACTCATTTTCTTTTCTTTCTGCACTCTGTGCCACTTGATGCACGTCCTAATTCATTTATGGCGCTGGCAGCCAAACTGAGGTATCTTCATCTCCATCTCTCTCTGTCCATATCCTTCATCTTCCTCCTCGTCTCACAGTCATTACATTAGTGCATCTTTAAACTGTGTCCTTGCGACAAGTTGGATGCCTTCCCACTGATTTTTTAATCCACTGATTGTAACTGCACATTTGGATTTCTCCATCCATAAGAGTAGGCTAACAGAAAAAGTTTGTTTTTCTGAATCGCAATTTCACCTTTCTAGAAAACTTCTACAAAAACAAGGAGACAGTCATTGAGTTATGCAGGTGTTTTTTTCATGACCTCAAGACGTTTTGTTTTTTTTGTTACTGAAATGATCGAAAGAATAAGACCAGCTTTACAGCTTTGTAGGCAGTAAGAGAGTGCAAACTAAATCAGATTATGGTTTCCAAACATTTCTCTAAGTAGAATTCTAAATGACAAGAAGCACAGGAGGGGAAAACTGCTCACATTCAGATCACAGTCCACACTGCTTGACATCCATGATCCAGGTAATTGAGTCAGCAACAGGATGGGTCCACTTATTGGTGGGCTGTTCATGGTACATCTCCAATCACTGTCAAATGTAAACAGATGAGAGCCATCAGGGCCGACTGAGAGAAAGCATAGCAGTCTGTTGTGTGCATTTCTTTAAAATTAGCTGTACATTGCTCAGTTGCTCTTTTGCATTTATTTAGTTGTTAAAAATAGGGGAGGAAATTATTGTTTTATCCCCTTCTGAATTTGTAAGTTGATGAGCTCACTCTCATTTTTATGGTAGTTTCATTTTGAGACCACAGTCACCAAGAACACCATTGGTCACACACTGTGCCATAATGGATTGAAATCTTGCAGTGCCCGCAAGGCCCCGTGTGCTCAAGAAGGCACATCAAAAATTGAACTCTTGATTGACTTGACCCACTGAGTTTGGAGGAAGAGAAATGCTCAGTATAATCCAAAGAACACCATTCCCCACGGTCAAGCACGGAGGTGGAAACATTATGCTTTGGGCTGTTTTTTACCACATTGGAAGAGAACCTCTTTCCCTCAGCCAGAGCTATGAAGATGGGTTCTGGATGTGTCTTCCAGCAGGACAATGACCCAAAACGTACAGCTAAGGCAAAAAAAAAAAAAAAGGAGTGGCTAAAGAAGAAGCACATTAAGGTTATTGAGTGGCCTAGCCAGTGTCACCATAGACACCATAGCCAAACCTCAGTCATACAGAAAATCTGTAGAGGAAGCTGAAGCCTCGAGTTGCCAAGCAGCTAAAGGATTTAGAGTTTCTATAAAGAGGAGTGGGCCAAAATCCCTCCTGAGATGTGTGCAAACCTGGTGACCAGCTACAAAACTGCTCTTACCACTGTGCTTCCCAACAAGGGTTTCTCCACCAAGTACTAAGTCATGTTTTGCTTGGAGATCAAATACTTGTTAAACTCAGTGACATGTAAATCAGTTTATACCTTTTATGTAATGTGTTTTTTTCTGGATTTTTTTGGTTGATATTCTGTCTTTCTCCATTAAATTGAAACTAACAAAAATTAAAGACGTTTCATTTCCTCGTAAGTGAACAAACTTACAAATTCAGCAGGGAATCAAATAATTATTTCCCCCACTGTATGTGTTTCTTTCTGACTATTGAGGAAAAATATGTTGTGTCAGTGTCTAGTGTTAAGAGGACCAATTATCTCATGGAAATAGATGTCCGTAATGTGTGAATGGCTGCAAAAGGATGTGTTTCTGCTTATGTCACAATCAGTTGTGAGTGGCAGAGCATCAGTGAGTAGAGAGCTCCCTTCTGATATGATGATTGTAGGTTCCCACCACATCAGTCCCCACCATGTAATTACTTTCAAATGCATAGGCAGTTTGAGCCACCAGCTAGCTGATGACAGGGAACACCGCAGGGCATCGCTTGGCATGGCACTGTGCAGCTCTCTCCTTCTTACTGAAGCCAACGCCCTCATCAGTCACTGCCAGAGTCCTGTTTGATTTGTTTTTGGAAACATCTACACAGCACACAGTGAATATTTTATATCTTATTTTCCATATTCAGTTCCCATAACTTGGACCATGAATCATTCATGTTTTTATCTCCCATGTCTTGACTTGTTAACCATGCTTGAATCTGAATTGTGAGATTTATGAGGCTGCCGTGGTTGTTGTCAAGGGATCCTTTCTGAATTCACTATCATCTGATTGGTCAGTAATTAATTATCTAGAACAAGAACTGACACATTTTTTTCAGTGTAGCAAAAGTCCGGTTAGGCAGTAGCATACAAATAATTCAAAAAGGAATTTGCAAAATCAGGGTGCGTTTATTATTAATATTATTATTTTGTCACTGGATCAAATTGTGTATAATCCCGAGAACTAAATGTGAGAGCGGCTCACTTATCATAATAACGTTCTTGTGAATGACAATGGCTGCAAGCACACTACAAGATCACAAATATCTGTACCACTAACCTTTACAGAAAAATCACTACTGGCAACTTCCTTCCTTAAATTTCATTTTACCTCTCCATATGTTTTGACATTCGCACAGATCATATAATGGGGTGCTCACTGTTTTGACTTCCTGTGGTGGCAGGCAGTGAATTGAATGAAATGCTCAAAGTGCTTTTTCCCTGTTATTTCAGTGTACAGTATGAGCAGTGTGGGGACATAACAATGCTTCTTGTTGGAGGTCTTGTTACCCTGAGACTTCTTGTTGCTCGTGGCAGAGAAATCAGCAGGAGTAATCCATTAAGGGCTGTCTTCAGGGAGCTGAGAGATCAGGCCTGAACAAATTGTCATCACTTATCACTGGGGAACACACATTTCACTACAGTACCACAGGGAGCTATTTAAGGCCTGGTCCAAACTCTCTCTTTATTGTACAAAGAATTATATAAGGGCTTGGTAAAAGAGGCTTTTGTGAGGAAGGCATGGGAACTAACAGGGTGGGAGGGGTCAAGACAGCAAAGACAGCATTTTTCTAAGCTTTATGGGGAGACAACTAATATTTACTTTGTTGTAGGAGTACATTTTTATGCGCCCATCAAAAGATGGGATGTATTATGTGAACACCCATGGTGGGTAGGCGGCGTCCATTGAAGCGTCTGTTCAATAACTCGAAAACTATTCGGCCTACACTTACCATACTTCATGGGTAGATGACCAGAGCAAGGTTGGGATTGTATATGGTGTCACAGGGGTCAAGATCAAGGTGACTGTTACTAAAAAAATGAAAAAAAGTTTCCGCTCAATAACTGGGTGACAACAAATTGGGTTAATACAGGACAACGGGTGTATTTTGCCCCTCCAGGCGGTGGTTTTGTTTTTCCTTGGATGTGCTGTATTTGTAATGCTCATTATAAAAAAGTAAAACCAAATGTAAATGGGAAAAATGCTGAGTTACACTAACTCGTCTTGCATTTTAGCACACAGCCTGGTGTTACCTGTTAACACGGCTGCCGCAGCAAACCCTTTGTCTCCTGGCTGCCCCTGTCTCATGCTGATGATTTTTTTCTCTTTTAATTCAGCTGCTCTCACAACACTCTCCCTTAGTTGGAGGCATCTGCACACACCACACAAGTATGAGTCATATATGTCAACAAGTAGCCTATACTTCCAGGAACAGCGCACTTTTTTGTATGTAAAAATGTTGGCACATTATGCCAGTGTGGGCTTCTGCAGGCCAACAGGTAAACAAAACATTGGATGTCTAGCCAGTCAGTACCTGGAAGATTAATTTTTGTCTTATTCCAGAAATACCAAATTGAATCATACTTTTTTTTTTTACCTCCATCACTCCCCTGCCTCCATTCACCTCATTTTTTTTTCTGCTGCTGCAGACTGACATCACTTTGAATATCAGTGGAGAAGCTTCCTCTAAGGGTTCTCTTTTTTTTCAGAATTTCTTTTTTTAGAGTAAATGCTTGCTGAAAAGCCTTGACATTTTTTGCTTGTGTGATTTTTATGATTTTATACTTTTGCACAAGTATGACTCATTTTTCATCTTTCTTTCCGTGTACTTGTGTGTGTGTGTGTGTGTGTGTGTGTGTGTGTGTGTGTGTGTGTGTGTGTGTGTGTGTGTGTGTGTGTTTCCAGCTACCATCATTTTGAATGAGCTAAACTGGACAGAAGCCTTGGAGGATGTTTTCCGGAAGAACAAAGAGGAAGATCCCTCACTCCTCTGGCAAGTGTTTGGATCTGCCACAGGATTGGCTCGTTACTTCCCAGGTAAGCAGCCCAGCAGGCAGTGGGGCGTAGACCAACAACCAAGTGACTGTTCTGTGATGAGTCAAGGATGCACAAGATTCCCAATAAAGGGCCATTTGATCATCTTATAGTCAGATGCATGCAAGCTTGGCATAACTTGAGCTGTGAAATAGGCAAAGCAGTCATGAATAATTTTTTTGGAGAAAGATACGCATTTGCAATTTTTCATCCATGGCCAACTTTGTACCTCAGTGACTGGATTGAAAGGAGTTTAGCACTGGGCAATATCCACAGCAGATGACAAGAGTACTTCTTCCCCACTATGTATATATGTTCCACAATCAACTGTAAGTGCAAAGTGGAAGTCTTCAGCCACAAAGTGGCAGATCACATGAAGTTACGGAGTGCTGAGGCACACAAGTGGGAAAACTCACCGATGCTCTTCTGACTCAATATCTGTAGAGTCCCAAACCTCCTCTGGCATTAACATCAGCACAAAATCTGTGTGTCAGGAGCTTCATGGCATGGGTTTCCATGGCTGAGCAGCTCCTGCAGGTATACTTTGTAGGTGGGCCAGTATGTTTATATTAGTGTATATGTGTTTATTACTTAGTTTTACAGGTTCTGCTAAAGGATTTTTGAAGTTTGTGATGGGAAAGTTGTTATGCTACAGTATGATAAACACTACTATATGTTTTAATAGGCATACGTTTTAAGGTATCCCTATTAAAAAGTAATATAATTTTTAAATGATAAGAGGTCATATTAAGACAGTGGTTCTCAACTGTGGAGCGACAAAGTGGGGCATGATGGAAAAAGTTTGAGAACCACTGTTTTAAGTCAAAGCAAAATATTTTAATACATTTTATTTAATATGTTGAATTTACTTTTTTTTTTAGGGTTTAATTACCCAAATAACGATGTGTTTTCTTTTTGCCAAAATTTCAGCATCTCCATGGATGGACCTAAGCAAAACACCCAATAAGATTGACCTCTATGATGTGCGCAGAAGACCTTGGTAAATGCAGCTGCTCAGTCTGGTGCAGTTTTGTGTCTTGCTGTCATCATCTCAGTGATAGACATTTCATTTTCTTTTCCAGTGGCAGACACATGGCGTTACATGAGCAGTTGCCATATTAAACATTTATTTACAACAACTGTATTTGCATGTTTCATTAACTGGTTTCCCATAAGAGCATTTGTAGACATGCACAGTTTAAAACAATCAAAACCAGGTCTGTCGCCAAACACATCAGAGCAGGATGATGATTAAGCCACAGTAGATCAAAGGATATGTGAATACAAAAGCTTAATTAGTTCCTTGAAAATTATTAAAATCTGGCTGGAAGCCACCAGTATACTTTTAAACATGCTATTCAATTTCATTAACTTCAGACAGCCTGTCAGCTTCAGAGCACGCTAACAAAGACAACCAACTGCTTGCTTATTAAAGAAATGAGAGGTAATTAAATATTGCAAAGTTTTGACTGATTTTCAGATGCAAAATAAATTGTGTAAGTGAGCTTTTCCCTATTTGCTCAAAAAAAGATGAATGCGAGGAGAACTGAAAAAAATCTAAAACTAATTAAAACTATTATGTGCCTCTGTCTTTGTGCTGTTTATTTTAAAAATAGCATTTCTGCATTATAATGCACTGACTCTATCTTTGTGCATCTGTGTGTGTGTGTGTTTACTTCTTTGTGCATGTATATATCTTTATGTGCTCAGTACCACAACCTATGTGTGTGTGTCTGCTATTACTCACCAGGTACATCCAGGGGGCCGCCTCACCCAAGGACATGCTGATCCTGGTGGATGCGTGAGTGACGACCTTATGATTCATCCATTACAGTCAGATTTCATTTTCTTTGGTGCGCCAGAAGGCCCTGATGCTAACTCTCTGACTGGCCTCATCCCGCTGGGCGCTGCTGCGATGTACTCACATGTGACAATGACAAAGAAAGAGCAGCCAGTGAACTGAGCAACCTCAATATTCACAGTCCAGTTATTTTCTCCTGCGATTCATGCCTTAAAGTTTCTTTGACCATTTTATAGAACCATGTAACATTTTCCAGGAACACACCATTTCGGTTTTGATTTCACATCGCCTAATTAAAATCTGAGAAAAGGGACTATCCCAAGTTGAACAATAACCCCTGACATAATTTGCATTTGTGTGAATGAATAAATGCATAATTGACATCTTAATAATTAGAAGAGAATACATTTTAATTGCTCTTTTGTGTGGAGCCAGGATGGCAAAACCATTAAAACACATTAGTAAGGTAGAGCATTGCACTGAGCAATTGTTGCGTTTTGGCCATTCATTTACACGACAACGGGGTTTTGAGTCCTTGAAAATGGCACAATCTGAAAATGGCATGCTCGCGGCCCAGCTCTAGGGCCATAAGCACAATATGATGAATGAAAAACGAAACTAAATTTGTACACTTGTAACTCTTAACACGACTCTGGTAATTGGCACACGGACGATTGATGAGGCTTATTAAAAGCTGCCATCGCTATGCTTTATTGAAAACCACACTAAACAAACTCACCTCAGCATTTTTCCAATTCTGTCCTTCTTTATTCTGTTACCTACAAGAACCAGTTTCATTATGTATTTATGGATCTTTGCAGGCCCCCTTTTCTCATTTTAGCAAGAGATGTAAAACAAAGACTCTTATTAAATTAATTCAGTTTGGACAACATTCTATCCTAATATTCACAGTTTCACTGTAAGTTATTAAGCTGTCCTTTTACAGCTGTCCTGTGCACGTAAGATTATTGTAAATGGAAAGAGGTTCAGTCAAAGAGTCTTTCAACATGAAGTTATATTAAAATAACACGTTATTGCCCATGTTCCCATCACTGCAGACAGATGTGGTGATGCAGATGGATGGATGGTTGGTTGGATGGATGATGTTACTGCCTCATTTACAAACTAAAAGATTAATTTCTGATTATTCATGATACTGATACAGACATGGACAAAATTGTTGGTATCCTGCTGTTAAAGAAAGAAAAAAACCCACAATGGTCACTGAAATAACTTAAAACTGACAAAAGTAATAAACAAATATTTACTGAAAATTAACTAATGAAAATCAGACATTGCTTTTGAATTATGCTTCAAAAGAATTATTTAAAGAAAAACTGGAATGAAAATCAGTGAAACTGGCCTGGACAAAAGTTGCCTGGACCCTTAACTTAATATTTTGTTGCACAACCTTTTGAGGCAATCACTGCAATCAAGTGATTTCTGCAACTCTCAATGCGACTTCCGCACCTGTTGACAGGTATTCTGGCACACTCTTCATGAGCAGGCTGCTCCAAATGCCTCAGGTTTGAATGGTGCCTTCTCCAGGCTGCATGTTTCAGCTCCTTCCACAGATGTTCAGTGGGGTTTAGATCAGGGCTCATAAAAGGCAACTTCAGAATAGTCCAATGTTCCATTCTTAGCCATCGTTGGGTGTTTTTAGCTTTGTGTTCTGGATCATTATCCTCTTGGAGGACCCATGACCTGCAACTGAGACAAAGTGTCCTGACACTGGACAGCACATTTCGCTCCAGAATCTCTTGATAGTCTTGAGATATCATTGTATCTGCACAGATTCAAGACACCCTGTGCCAGATGCAGCAAAACAGCCCCAGAACACAACCGAGCCTCCTCCGTGTTTTATAGTAGGTACAGTGGTTCTTTTCTTTGTATGCTCCCTTTGTGAACAAAAAGCTATGATTCGCTTTCAACAGTGGCGTCCTCCTCAGTCATCTTCCATTAAGGCCACTTTGGCTCAAACAGTGACGTGTGGTGCGATCTGACACTGAGGTAACTTGACCTTGGAGCTCACCTCTAATCTCTTTGAAAGTTGTTCTGGGCTTTTTGGTTACTATTTGTATTATTTGTCTCTTCAGTCATCAATTTTCATATTCTGGCCACGTCCAGGGAGTTTAGCTCCAGTCCCATGGACCTTAAACTTCTGAATAATTGTAATCACAACTGTAATCACAGCTGCTTGGAGATGGTCTTATAGCCTTTACCTTTAACATGCTTGCCAATAGTTTCTCATCTCCTGAGACAGCTCTCTCCTTAGCTTTCTGTGGTCCATGTTCAGTGCGGTGCACACTATGATACCAAACAGCACAGTGACTAGTTTTCACACTTTAAATCGGTAGACTGACTGATTACAAATTAGAAGACACCTGTGACATTAATTACAGAACACGCCTTAGTTTAACCGGCTTAGTTTAACCTGTCCCTATGGTCAACTTATTTTCAAACATTTTTAGGGGTACCATAATTTTTGTCCAGGTCATTGTCATTAATTTTTTTTTTAATAATTCTGTTGAATCACAATTCAAAACAACGTCTGATTTTTGTTAGTTGTCTTTCACTTTAAACTTTTATTCGTTAATAGGTTTTTTAGAGTTTCAAGTTATTTCAGTGACGTTTGTGGGTTTTTCTTTCTTTAACAGAAAGGGTACCGCCAGTTTTGTCCACGTCTGTGTGCACTGTAAGACAAAGGCTGTCTTTGTTTTTGAACTTCAGGAGTGGCAGCGTCTCAGGGCTCACTCTCAAACTCATCAAAATATCTGTTGGCAAGATGCTGGAGACCCTCTCGGATGATGACTATGTGAACGTGGTTTATGTGAGTACTCACACAGCTAATGCTTTGATCTCATCATCACCCTGTTAAGAATGAATTAATTTCCAGGCACATGCATTGATGAATGTTAATGTGGACTTATTGATGGCTTGGCGGTTGAAGCTGCTTTGGCCTGGTTTGAGTCATGGGTTTAAACTTGGCAGTGACCTTTCTAGTAACTTAATGTACAACACATAGATAGATCTTCATTGTGGCTGCACACATGCATGGATGCACGCATGCTTGTGGGCTCTGAATCTAAATAGGTGTGGCTAATACCCACAACACCGTTTGAGCAGGCCCTGAAGGGCCACGGGATAATTTTGATAAATGAATGTGTGCTTTTTTATGAGCCTTGCTTTAAATCAGTGGCATGTATTGCCCAAATGCCCAACTGAAATTCTGTGTGACTCTCAGGCATCAAAGCCTTTCTGGTGTGGGGATAGGAGAAGTATTAATCCATCATCATTTAGAACTCCATCGCCTGGTCAGTCAGTTAAAGCATTTCTGCCTCTTACAGATATTATTTGTGGAAAGAAAAATAACATAGTTTAAAAAAAATGTTACACTAGTAATTTCCCCCAGTTGAAAGAATTTGAGTAGTCCCAAAGAGATATTGGAGACAATCACACTAGATGTGTTTAGGGCTAAAATGCAAAGACCCTAACTTCACTGTGACCCTTTATGGGAGAGCTGGTTTCCTCTTTATACTGCTTAAGTAAAGAATACTAACTCTGAATGAACTCAGAATATTTCAGCCATGTTTTTCAGGCATCTGTCTTTCACATGAACTGTGGAACCCTCATAATCTGTGGTGTAGAAATTGCCTAAATCTATATGTAGAATTATAAAGTTATCTGATGGATAACTTATTAGGATACTTGCCTCAGTGTCTTAGCCTTGCTTATTATAAGCTGTTCCTGCTATAACACCTGCATTAATCAGATAGAAATGACAACTAAATGTGGAGCCTGTGCTGTTTCTTTCATTAAGGACAACAAAGCTTGACCAGAGAATTTCTTTATTGAACTCTACGTGACCTATAACCCATTACTATGGCTGTGTGGGCACAAATTGAGCAGGGGAGCTGCTTCTGCTCTCCTAACATGCTTTGCTTGCTACAGCTTTTGTTTAGATGATAGAGCCCAGATAGCTTTCAGCTGAACTAAGCTAACCAAATACTGGCTGTAACACAAGTTGCTTCCTTACAAGTGCATGCATTGAGAGGTACATACGTATTTAATTTCACATCACATACTTAAGTTTGTGTGTGTTCAGAAAGGGCATAAATCACCCTGGTTTCTAAGAGTAGTATTTGCACTACAGATTCTCTGCCTGGCATCAAACATCTCCGCTCCAGTTGAATGAATTGCTCCACTTACTTAGGCACAGAAGTCATCGTGTTCTGTGTGAAATCTCCTTTATCCTTATTTGCGTAATCTTTGCCCTTCCTCCACTTTCTTCTACTAGTAGAGAACATACGTACATGTTTGTTTAAGTTTGCTTTCTTTTACCAAACATTAATTGCATTTTCTTTCACTTCCCCTAATAAAGCAGAGGTTTCAGTTGAAAGTTTGGTTTGGGGCTTTCATATCAGCTAAGTGGAAAGGTCCTTGAAGTTAATGAAATCAGGCTCCAGCGTAAGAGGTATATTGATCAAATCCACCTTAGTTTGTAGACTATAGACTGCATTTTGAAGCTTTTTGAAGATCAAACATTTTAGAATAAAATAGTGTGTTTTATGCACTTAGGTCTGGTATATTTCTGGAACAGTTGCCTAACAATGCAATACGCGTGCGCGCGTGTGTGTGTGTGTGTATGTGTGTGCGTGTGTGTCTGTGTATCAGGGCTAGTCTTGTCTCTTCGCACACACACACACACACACACACACACACACACACACACATACACAGACCTCATTGAACAGAGAGTGTGACTGAAATTCCAAAAACCTGACAACTAACTGCCATCTAACCTTTTATAACTTGGACTGCCTTATTTAATATAGTCCATACTTTTCTAGCAGATTAAAGGGAACCTTCCTTGAAGTTAGCATGCATTTTTTTTAACTAATTGGAAGGAAACTGGACCCAAACCAGCAAACCAAAGGTTTTTCTCAGTTGTTTCAGTTGAAAAATACCAGTGAATTCAATAAATGACCATTTGGTAGACTGTATGTGGTTTATCCTGTGTGGGAGTCACAGGGTCAGTAGTTTATCATTGTCTTTATTCTGTATTTAATAGATTTGTTGTTTCTACTTAATGTCATGTATAAACAAATTTTCACAGGACTCTGTGTAGAGTACATCCTTGCTGCTTCCATAGAAATCAAGAGGTTAAGTAGCAGCCAGGTGCTGCTACTCAAATGCACTTGGATAATTGACCATCAGCAAGTGTAACCACCTCAATAAAAGCAGATGTTTCAGCGGTTTGCTTTTCTGGACCAATCTAAGCTGTGGCAGCACAAAAACTTCAGAAAATTACTTCAATTTACTGCTAAACGCAGTTCAATTCAATTTTATTTATAAAATAAATATCACAACAAATAGTCACCTCAGGGCACTTTATATTGTAAGGTAAAGACTTTACAATAATTACAGAGAAAACCCAACAGTCAAAACGACCCCCTATGAGTAAGCACTTGGCGACAGTGGGAAGGAAAAACTCACTTTTAACAGGAAGAAACCTCCAGCAGAATCAGGCTCAGGGAGGGGCAGTAATCTGCTGCGGCTGGTAGGGGCCGAAGGGAGAGAGACAACACAAAAGACATGCTGTGGAAGAGAGTCAGAGATTAATAATAACTAATGATTAAATGCAGAGTGGGGTATAAACAGAGTGAAAAGAGGTGAATGAAAAGAAACACCCAGTGCATCATGGGAACCCCCCCAGCAGCCTAGGCCTATAGCAGCATAACTAAGGGATGGTTCAGGGTCAGCAGTTCTACAAACCACTGAATCTTGGGGTGTACTTAGAGTCCTATGAAATCTTTCTTTTTCATATGACTATATGCGTAGTCCTTTTCTGGGAATGCTTCAGTTAAACATACATTTCTTTCTAAGCTAGCAACAAAGACTACAAGATGTGTAAAAAGTGCTATTCATGTATTTGTTTGTAAATATTTTGGTGTATCAGCCCAAATTTAAGTCTAGTTATATATTTCTATATGCAATAAAAAGTTAATTTTTTTATATTAACAAGGTAGCAAGTCTGGTGGCTTTTTATTGCCATATGATAATTTAAGATATTTATTAGTTAGATGAAGTAAGTGTCTGCATATGTATGTGTGTGTGTAGGCATGTGTCTTTGAGGATGAATGTCTTGGCAGCATATGCCCTGAAACTTCTGCCAACATGTTGAATATTTGGAAACAGATACTCCGAGCTGCGAGCCTTTGGTGTTCTCAAAGCATAAGAGAATATGTCACTTGCCTGGCTTTTCTTCCTTTTTGTCTCAGATTGTTTTTGGTTACATTTTATTCACCAGTTTCTAGGTACATATACATTGTTATGATTGCTGAAATATAGCCTATTGTTAGTTTGTAAATGCCATGCCAAGAATAATCCAGGTACTTTACCTCTATTATACTTAATGGTGCTCTGAGAACTCATTTATGTAGTTTGTTGTAGTTCAAAAAGGTTTATGTTTTTTTTTTCAACTAGTGTATCCTTAGCTATTTACAAATATCCATATTTGTGCTGAGATGACAGAAAAGCAGCATTTTTGCACCTTCTGTATTTTGCACATGTTTCAAAGTGTGTGTCTTCATCTCAGTGTGTGTTGAACTTGATCATGATTGGAGGGGTGCAGTCAAGTCCAAAACAGATGTTTGGCATTAATGAGCCATGTCGCAATGTGCTCTGTGTATGTGTGATTATATATCTGTGTGTGTGTGTGTATGTATGCGCGCGCGTGTGTGTGTGTGTGGGTGCGCGCATTAATTGATTGAGTTCCATCTGTTCCTCCACATTAACTATTCACCAATATTACCTGAAAGATACTTCACGTGTGGAACTGTGTAAATGTAATTTAACCAGTTAAAAGTGTTTTCTGTCTCAACTAAATAATTCTTTCATAATCAAGCTTTTGTTGTTGTTTTGTTTTTACCTCCTTACGGCACTCTTTCATGCCCCTACCTGCTCTCCTTCCAATCCTTCCTTCTTTTCCTATAGCTCCCTTCGGTCAGTGCAGATTTGATTAAAACTGATTTCATTTCACACAAGTAACATATGACAGTAATTACTGTATTTTTACATTTCAAATGGAATCAATTTAATCTCTTTCAGTTATCCTAAACGTTTAAGTGCCTTTGCATGATTCTGCAACGAAGGGGAGAGAAAAAAAAGCCACATATTTAATAGAAAATATGTGTAAGTGCCTTCCCTGCACTTCCCGTCATCCCTCCTTGCCTCTTCCCTCCAGTTCAACGACAAGGCCATGTTTGCGGCCTGCTTTGAGAACCTTGTGCAGGCCAATGTGAGGAACAAGAGGATTCTGAAAGACGCTGTGGAGAATATCACTGCGAAGGGTATCACCAACTACACAGCTGGCTTTGACTGGGCCTTTAAGCAGCTCAAAAAGGTAAAGTGTGTCTAGGGTTGTACTTGGTTGATGGATTGGGGAATCTGGTGGAATCTGGTATCCTTGTATCAAATTATTTAACACACAAAGTATTCCTTGGAGACCGCTCACCAGCCCAGAGGTTTAGAAAGTAATTTATAGTCTGAGTGAATTTATGTTGCTAGAATTTATTGTGGTTATGAAATTATAAGAATAATGATGGCACACACTGTAGGACATATTGACAACTCAATCCCAGTGGAGGTTCTCCTGAAGACCGGGTATGTGTCGACCTCCTCTGGTTGCTTCAGACATTGCAGTTTTTTGGATTAGTGTCGAATTCTTTTTTCACCCTCTTCTGTAGGCTGTTATCATTTTTCCTTGGTTAAATAGTAGTTAGTTTTTTGCTGTTTCTACTAGATGGATGTGCCGAGGGCCAACTGTAACAAGATTATTATGCTTTTCACTGATGGCGGAGAGGAGCGAGCAGAGAAGATCTTTCAAGTTGAAAACCCGCATCAAAACGTAGGCCTGTTAACACACTCTGTTCACGATGTGCGGAGATTAAAATTGTAAAAGTGCCAGTCATTTATTTTTGTCATATTTAATATATTTCACTCTCCTTCCCTCACAGGTGCGCGTCTTTACATTTTCAGTAGGTAAACACAACTACGACAAAGCGCCGATACAGTCGATGGCCTGCGATAATAAAGGTACATTACAGGGTTGCATTAGAGGTTGAGAGAGCTCATGGCTTTTTTTTTTTGGTTGATTCACTTGATGTGATTTGTTCTCAGTAAGATAAAACAAAGAAATTTTTACAGGGCACCACTGCAACATGCGTGTAAATAAAAGATTGTTTTAATGGTTCATTAGTTTTGTTAATTGGGTTAACACTAGATAACATTTTTATAGTAACAGTAATCTTTTAAATATGTACAGACTGTATTAGATACACCTGTTCAGCTGCTCATTAACACGAATATCTAATCAGCCAATCACATGGTATGTAGACAAGATCACGGAGAAGAAAAGTGTCTTAAGTGGCTTTGAGTGTGGCACGGTTGTTGGCGCTGGACTGGTTTTTCAGACACTATTTGCTGATCTGCTGAGATGTTCCCACACAGCCTTCTCCTGGGTTTACAGAGAATAGTCTGAAAAAGAGAAAATATCCAGTGAGCGGCAGTTGTCTGGAGAAAATGCCTTGTTGATGTCAGAGGTCAGAAGAGAATGTCCAGACTGCTTTGAGCTGATGGAGGGCAACAGTAACTCAAATAAACACATGTTACAGCCAAGGTATGCAGAAGAGCATCTCTGAATGCTGAACTGTGAAGAAAGGAGCAGCAGATCACAACGCCAGGTGCCGTTCCTGAACAGGAAAAGGGTTCACCAAAATTGGATCTTCTTTGGCTCACTCTGAGCCCCTTAGTAGTTGAGCATCATTTAAATGCGACAGCCTATCTGAGCATTGTTGCTGATCACATCCATCTCTGTACCCAGTGTGCTCATCTTCTGACGGCTGCTTCCAGCAGGATAATGCATCATGTTTTGGTGTACTCAGATGGCCTCCACGGTCACCAGATCTCCATCCGGCAGAGCACCTTTGGGATGTGGTGGAATGGGAGATTCACATATGTATGTGCAGCTGACAAAGCTGCAGCATCTGTGTGATGCCATCGTGTTAATGCAGCCCAGAATGTTTGAGGAATGTCTCCAGTGCCTTATTCCAACCTGTGCCACGAAGCAGTTCTGAAGGCAAATAGCAGTCCAGCCCAGTACTAGCATGACGGCTAGTGAGTGTAGATTAAAACAGGCTAATTGTGGGTATTGATGATCAGGTACACTTTGCTATAGGCTGTACTTGGTATAGTACAACTCTAAATTTAGTAGGTAGGGTTATCCTTATAAGATTAGCATGTTGGTAGCATTTACACTGCATCTGGAGTGTGGATAATATTAACATGGTCTTCTGTTTATAATTAAGGCAGGCTGTTTAGTTCTATTGAAAGTAAGATTAATTGCATGCTACTTTGTAATAAAAACATTTTTCTCTCTTAGGTTATTACTATGAGATCCCATCTATAGGTGCCATTAGGCTAAATACTCAGGTAAATGCACAGTTAATCATGTGGCAATATTTCTGCAATGTCTTTCAAATTCCTCCCTTCCTCACTTAACCGCTTGTGTGTTGCGCCCCCTTGTGGTAGAATGGCTGATGTGCAGGTGGCAAAATGATATTCTTTCTTTCATCCTCTTGGCAGGAGTACCTGGATGTTTTGGGCAGGCCCATGGTTAAAGCTGACAAAAAGGCCAAGCAGGTTCAGTGGACTAACGTCTACCTGGATGCTTTGGTATGTTGTGCGGTGTAACCAGAATCCATTACATTACATTACAACACACTTAGAGAGTGGGGGGAAAGCAGCGACACTGTCACTTATATTAAAGTTTGGAGCTTTACAGGAATTAGAAGAAATCTGTTTTATGTCATCTGAAGAATTTCAGATGAATTTTATTTAGTTATATGAACCATATCCTGCGGTGTCATCCTGCTTAACTGAACTCTGCTGAAGTAGGGTTTGCGAAACATTATTCCATGAAAAAAACAAGTTTTTATGGTCCTCAAGCTTCTGTCAAGATTTACTTTTAGGCTAAAATGCAGATAAGAACACAGTCTGATAAAGCGAGCCAACTGGTTTGGATACTGTCAACTTTTGGAACAGTACTGACCTCGTGTCAGCACCAAAAATGTCTGTCTTTTGTCACTGGAAACATCCTGCGTTTTATCTAACATCTTTTCATTAAAGCGGTATAAAAAATAGCAAACATACATACAAAATGACACAAAGCAGAAAATTATTTATTGCATGCACTAACTTGAAAAGGTATTGACGTCTGACATTCAGATTCCATTAGACCATTAAGCATTCATTTTCAATCAGTCATGCGATGGGTTTGCCAGATTTTCTGAAAGCATCTTTTTTTCTGATCTAATGTGGTCTAGTTAGTGCGGTTGTAGTGGCAAAGGTAGACCCTCAGAAAGTTTGTAATCCGTGACACTGAAAAAAATGGTAAGTTCGGAACTTTTAGCACTTTCAAAAGCTACTTTAAACTACTCCCTTAATCACAAGGGGTTGCCACAGCGGGTAGTTCCGCATGTTTGTCGTGTGATTTGCCAGATTTTATTTTTTATTTTTTATGCCGGAATCCTTTCCTGACACAGCCCCCAAGCGGATTTGTGTCTGCTCTTGGAATCAAACCAGGTATTTTGCTTCTTAGACAAACCACTGGAAACATGAAATGGGAGAAAATTGAAATCTGTCACATGGGGAAGACAGGGTCACCCCACACCTGGTCTAAAGTGTATGATTAAAGCATATCAGGGTGTACACCTGGGACCTCTTTTTTTTTTTCTGTAGAATCGTGAGATTATTCCTTCGTATATTTTTAGTCCTGGAAATGACTCATGTTTAAGCTGTACTTGTTGGTTCTATGTTTAATCTTCCAGGGAGCTTGGCCTGGTAATCACTGGAACTCTGCCTGTCTTCAACAAAACCAACACAGGCTCAAAGGTATCCAGATCCACTTTTGGATTCTTATGTTTCCCCTTTTTTTTGGTTTTAGATATAAGTCTTACCAATTGAAATAGTGCATGCTTGTTTTTTGTATTGTGGCTTAACTAACTTACTCATTCTGTGTTCTTTTACATCCATCTTTGTTGCCTTTGACTCACTGACTAAATTTTCTGTATGTCTGACACTTTGATCCCCCATGAGAGAAATCTGTGGTTTTGTGGATATGCCATAAAGTTTACCATGACCAGAAAATAAACAGACAATTACAGTCTCATTCTTTACTTTTATCCCCTGCTTTCTTGTGGCTCTTACTTGCTTCCCCTGTTGATGCCTCAGTCCCTCAAAGCTTGCCACAGGAAGCAAATCTATCATGTCCTAAAGCAGAAATCAAAATGAGATCAAAACTCCAGATCAGAGTGAGAAATGATCCGGTAGCTAAGTGTTTCAGGATGAGGTCACATGTCTACCTCGAAGGACTCGGGCTTACCTCCACTGTGACTGAAAACAAGCCTGGAAATGCTTTGTCAGTGACTCATTGCAGCACGTGACACTTCTGGGAATTAAACTGTCCAGATTTCTGTTGCACCTCATTTCCTTGAAATCGTTCAGAAAGCACAGAGGGACTTGACTCATCCAGATAGAGGAGTAGGATTTAAAAAAAGGATTCTTAAAGTTGATTTTCTACTTTCTCATCATTTTCTATTATTTCACATGGCTTTCTCTCAGAAATCTCAAAACCAGCTTATCTTGGGGGTTATGGCTATAGATGTCTCCCTGGAGGATATCAGGAGACTGACGCCTAAGTATACTGTAAAAACAACACAAAAACACACAGATATCCATGTATTTATAAAGTAGATGTCACATTTGATCATTACCCAACCCTGTAGTCCTCCCTCAGGCAGACTTTTCTTCCTCTGTTTCCTTTTTCTTCTAGTTTGGCCCAAATGGCTACTACTTTGCCATTGATCCAAATGGATACGTGTTGCTCCATCCTAATCTGAACCCACAGGTAGGCAGAAACGATGAAAAATGTATGCTTGCTACTTCTGATTTGCTTCTTATGTTAAAATCCATTGGGTGCTCTTTAACACTGGGCAAGCAGTTGTGAAAAATGGCATTCGTGATTATCAACAGGGATATTGTTAGGTTTTTGCAGCCTGAGGACTCGCTTACAGTATGCTAACTTTCAGCAAGCATCTTACAGGATCTACCTTTGTAGAAAGGTTGTGTTTCTGCATATCAGAAGTGAGATTTTTTTTTTTTTTTTTGCCTGAATTTCTACACTGATTGTGTTATTTGGCTGACTTTCTTTGTTTATTATTATTAAATATGTCAACCATATGGCTCCAGGATGGTGTTTGTTGAAGCAATGCAACATGTTTTTCATTGACATATGCCTTTTCTAGTAAATCTTGTATGCGCCAATTGATTGCGGATGATTGCAATTAATTATTTCATAATAAGACCAAATTAGTTGCTTGGAAATAGATCAGAAAGTGATGTTTTCTAGTCTTTTTTTTTCTCCTTTTGTACTCAAAGCCCACATTTTTTTGTATGCAATACTAATTGCTTGCATATCTACGCAGACTGCCAAGTTTCATGAACCTGTAACACTGGATTTCCTGGACGCAGAGCTTGAGGATGAGATCAAAGTGAAGGTTTGAAAAACACGTCTTTAACTCTTATAAATGTAGGAGCTCATGTCAGAAATCAGACATACTGTAATATGTCCTTATAGTATTATTTATTTGTAATGTTTGGTCAACAGATAAGAAAAGAAATGATTGATAATAAAACAGGGAATTACACTATATCTACGCTGCTGAAATCTACAGACAAGGTAATTTTATTTGATGATGCTTATAAGGCTGATAATTACATCTGCTTAGAGATATACTCATAATACTCTTGCCCCTAAAGCGTTACATTGATCGAGGTCGGAGGACGTACACCTTTGCACCGGTGAAAGGGCACGGACTACAGGTAAGCAGCATATTTGGAATATAGTTTTTGCAGTTATCGATCTGGTGCATGCAGATGGTAGACTTTTTAAACTTCATGTCGTTGAGGTTACAGAATCCCACGTTTTGCATTCCTATCGTACGTGTCGATAATTTTGTTCTGTGCTTATTAAAACTGTTGTGTAGTCATAAGTCCAGACTAATAGCCAGACACAATTTGAAACAAGTTAGGCTAAGCCAGAGCGACTAGTGTGCACAGCTTACTGCATGTGAACTGGAAAATTATGCCTCCTGCTAAAAATACTTTGCAGGACTTACTGAAAGATTTGCAGTGGAAGACTGAAGGCTTTTTTTTTCCAAAGCAAAATGTTATGTTTTTATCGTTTGTCCTCCCTCAGCCTGGCCCTTGTCCTACCCGAGTACAGCATGCATTACATCCGTGCCACAATTGGCGACACAATCACCCAGGCAAAATGTAAGTGCCACCCTAAATCAGTTCAATCTCTTGTGCCGTCTAGATTTTTCCACTCAGTTACATTTACTTTCCATATATACAGACAGTAAAGAAATGGCATTGGGTGGAAAATGACTGCTAATATTCTCCAGTGACATTAATGTTCTCCATGTAAGGGCTGAAAAGCACTTGTGCCTCAGCTTATGGTTCCTATCACTTACAGCACCCCCTACACACACGCACACACACACACACACACACACACGCGCACACATATCCATTTACATGCACCCTCCTTGCATGCACTTGACACTTATGTAGCAAAACCTACCCTCAGTTGTGGTGTTGTTCAAAGATTTTGTCACCAGACAAGCGGGACAAGAGGCTCCAGTGTCCCCTTTCACACATATAGTTCTCATCACTTCATTTAAAGCCAAATACCTCAGTGTGTGTAAGCCTGTGTGCGAGTGTGAGTGTGTCTATATTTGTGCTCACTCGTACTGGATGATATACACTGGATTGGAGCGTCCATCTGTGTGGCATTGTCGTCATGTCCCTTTTAAGATCTGTCTGTTCTCACTAGTAAAAGATGTCATTGACTTATAGTGTTACTCAAAGGACATTTTAGTGTGTGTGTGTGTGTGTGTGTGTGTGTGTGTGTGTGTGTGTGTGTGTGTGTGTGTGTGTGTGTGTGTGTGTGTATTCACTGCAGTTCAGACGGAGCCATGCCTGGTTAGAGTCTGTGTTTGGAGGACATTTGTGGATTTTGTACATATAATGTTACTTTTGATTTTGCACAAATTGCATAAACCTTAAAATGTTACCAACCATTGTTCAGAACAGAGATTTTTAGTCTTCTAGGCTGCTATCACTTCTTATTTTAGGGGAAAAAAGAATGACAAAGACTTGAAACCCACTTGATTCTGGCAGTCTATTATATTTCATCACCTTTCAGTAATCATACTTGTGGCCAGTTTGAAAATGGCCCTTGGAAGGGCTTTTTTGCAACATCTGTGATTTTGTGCTGGCTGAAAGTTCTGTTGTTGTGAAAAAAGAATCTAAAATAATAACAGAAAAATTGCTTTGATTCTTTTTTTTTCTTTTTTACATTTCAGTGGTTATTTTTTCACAACTGCATCGAGAAGACGGTGTAACCTTGCACACACTAGCAAGAATAAATAGTTTATGAAGAATGTGGCTTATGTCTAGCAAATTAAATCCATACCCCAGAGCTTATTTTGTGCTAAAATCTGATTCCATTGGTGTGATAATTCAGTTTGAAGTGACAGATACACACACATGTGCATACACTCTTGCATTTACACTGAAAATGCTCATATTAAACATGGTCATTCTTTAATGATTAGGTCAGTGCATGTAAAGGAGTCCTTATAAACTGAACACTTTTTTCAACTCTGGAATCCATTAAAAAAATGGTTATCTTAAAAATGGTCACAGGCGTACAGCTGTGGCTATGAGCATAGAAGCCTTACCCACCTGCTGTTCAGACCATCTGTTTTTAAGTAGCAGCCAATCAGATGAATGTTAGATGCATCTTTACAGAGAAGGAAAGTGAATAGATTAACTGAGGAACTCTACCAAGTCTTAGAGTAACATAAATAAATATTATTTGTAATTGTAGTTCATGTCAGAGTCAAGGAATTAAAAAATCCACTTTAAAGGTAAATGTAAAAACCATTTTGGTCCTCAAGACAGATCTAAGTTTTTATAAGATGTGTCATGGTCCGGGGCTGTTGGCCCAGCGTTTTGTGTTTTTTTGTTCTTTAGTATTCTGGTTAATGGATTACATTGTGTTTCTTATTAGGCTCCCTGTTTTGATTCATGGTTTATGTTTTGGTTGTGGGTTATTGTGTGTTTACTGTTGACCCTCTGTTCTTGTGTGTTTGTCTTGGTATGTGTTCCACTTCCTGTCTTATTTTGGTAGTGTCTTGTTGCTTATGCAGTGTGTTCAGTTTTGCTTCCCCCGGTCTTGTTTATGTGATTGTGTTCACCTGTTTTCCCTCCCAGCTGTTTCCCATCGCCTCATTACCTAGTGTATATATATTGTCTGCATTCTTGTCAGTTCTTTGTCAGGTTGTTGTGGTGTCATGAGTCCATGTCTCATCTCTGATTATGTTCCTTGGCTTGCTCCCAAGTGGATTTTGTATTCTTTTCTTTTGATTTTGCAATAAATGCCTTTTAAGTTGACATATTCCTACAGAGTCCCGCATTTAGGTCCTACTCTGCCCATTCACCCCGCCCGACATGACAAGATGATTGAATATCATCTTATAAAAACTCTTATAAAAACATTTATAATGTTATAAAAACTTATAAAAACTCATAAAAAATTGTGTATATTATTATAATTTACAATGCCCTTTTGTGCTTTCCAAAGGTTGATTACTTAAACTGTTGGCTACTTTTGTGAAACAATATTCTTATTCAATGTCCATTTGAATAAAATATTGTGTAACCCTGTTGGCTTACTTCCTTTCCGGCTCTCTCTTCCCAATTCCCTCTTTCATCTCCTCATTTTTTTACTGTCCTCCCTTCTTATGTTCTCTTGCTTTCGTCAACTCTTGACCATTCCTGGTGTGTTGGACCCCTGCAGCATTTTTGGGCAAGTATTTTCCTCCTGTTTTTTACCTCACAGCCCCCCCAGCCCCGTATTATTTGCACTTTCTTACCACCAACAGACTTTGGATGTAACCTCTTTTCTTTTGCTTTGTTCTGCGTGATGCTGCGGACTCACAAAGACAGAAGCATTTTGTTCTAATTATCTGTTTTCCTTCATATTCTGGTTTCTGATTAATAATGACAATTCTGTGACACTGAATCAAGCTGCTGTTTGCTCTGAGAAGCATTGCTTCGCATGCAATGTGGACCCACAGTGTGTTGCAGACAGTGTGTGCCGGTCTGTGTGTGCATGTATGTACTTAACCCCCCACCTGTTCCAATAGCCCTCAGATGTGGTTTTGGCGCTAACCCACTGTAGCAGGAAGAACAGAGGGCAGGATGTTTGCATTATTTAAAGGTGAAACCATAAAGGAGAAAGCTGTGAGTCTGTACCCAGAACATGAGTTAGTGTGAGTCTTTGTTTTCTTCACTTTTCTATTTTTTGACTCACTTTGAGTTTTACAACCTTGTTAAATAACTCCTAATGAAAGACAGGATACTTCTGAACACACTAAGCCTCGTCTCTTCTGTCTGCCCTTCTGTGTGCTTTGTCATCAGTTTGTCTTGTTTGTGGGCATCGAATCAAAAGTCTCCGCAGAACATTGTTAATCTCTGAAACTGAAGCCTGGCTTATCTGCTTTATCCTTTCTCAGAGTCAAAACACAGTAAATGGCAATTTAAGAACCCCGCTGAAGTCCAAAACATCATCTCCCAGTTCCCTCGTCTATTTGTCACACATTTGTTTTTATTTTACGTATTTGTGTATGTGAAATTGATTCATGTTGAATACCAGTGTTCCTATGAATGAATTTAGCATTTTAAAGAAGTTCACAAAATGGGTAAGGATGTCGTCACTGGTGCAAAAGAGCCCAAAAAATGAATTCACTCCTCATTGCCCAAATCTCTCTGCAGTCCATCATTACTAGATACTTTGTCGGATTAGTAAGCAGTGACTGAATATAAAAGAAAAACCACATGGGTGCAGCTATTCCCCAACTATGACCACCAAAGAGGACAAGCAGCAGCCATGTTGTCATGAGAATTTTTGCCATATAGAATAATCAACAGAGAAAAATGTCAGATTAACATCAAGGTTATGAGCTGCGGTTAATAATTCTCAGCTCATTTCGATGCACAGTATTGTAATGCAAATACATCTCACAAGTGTTTTAACTCCAGATTTATCCTATCACCAAAGGAATGCTAATACTAATGCTAAAAACACATCTCAAACCTAACTTTAAAAACCACACTTTAAGCTTCTCTTTGTGTTCTCCATCAGCGCTGTCTCCATTTACATCCAAAGGCCTAAAAACCTTTAGTTCAGAATGCAATATTTCTATTCAGGACTTGTTCTGTGAATAAAATATTGTCACCTTTGACCCTTGTGGTTTTACCCTGTCTTTTTTCCCCCTTTTTCCCTCTCTCGTCTTTACCTCTCTGGGGGATGAATCGCTTGTTCATTCACTTTGTCTCTGCTGGGATTTTTTCCACTCCAGGGAAAAATGGCAAGTATTTTTTTTCTTTACTTTCTCCTGGTTCTGAGTCTTAGCACTATTTTAAAAGGCACATCTGGCCATGTCTGTTCTGGCTCTTCTACCTGATTAGAGCCTGTTTGTGCCAGATTCTAAACTTTAGAGTGTTACAACTCTGTTCACTGTAAACACAACCACAACTTCTTCCTCACTTAGTTAGTCGCAGCTCATTCTCACGCTCAGGACAATAAATAGTGGGTTTTTGTCAATGCTGTTTGTGTTTCACAGATGCGCACAATATGTTCATTGGAAACTGCTATGACTCGATATAGAATATAGTGTCTCACTTCTGACTCTTGGATGTCTTGGATTTACAGTGCCAATAAAAAGTATTCACCCCCTTTGGATGATTCACCCTTTTATTGCTTTAATAAATTAAATCATGGCCAATATGATTTGGCTTTTTTTTCTCTCTTTTTTTTTACAAGAATTAACTTTTAAAAAAAAAATTTAAAAAAAAAGCTTCTTTGATGTCAATACGAAAACAGTTTTACAAAATATAAATTAATTTAAAAAATCTATAGAGTAAAATAAAATAAATGTTTGCATAAATATTCACCCCCTTTAAAGTGACTGACCTAATTCAACAGAGGTCCAGCTGGTTGATTCCAGCAGTGTCACAATTAGTGCAGCTGATGTGTGTCAAGTAACTGTAGTATAAAAACACCCGTGTCTGGGAGGTCCAGTCTCTGGTTCATCCATAACCCTGCTACAGTTGCAACATGAAGACAAAAGACTATTCCAGGCAACTCAGAGAACAGATCATTGAAAAGTATTAGTCAGGCGATGGCTACAAAAAGATTTCAAACTCACTGGACATCCCACAGAGTTCAGTTAAATCCATCAATAAGAAATGGAAAGTGGAGTATGACAGTTGTCTAAATCTGCCTAGAACCGGCCGTCCTCGCAAACTGAATGACCAGGCAAGAAGAAGACTGTGAGAGAGGCCACCAAGACACCTATGACCACTCTGACGGAGTTAAAAGTTTCAGTGGCACAGATGAGAGACACATACAACTGTGATGCGGGTTCTTCATTAGCCGAAGCTGCATGGGAGAGTGAAAAAAGCTCATATGAAATCTCCCAGAGGCGTGTGGGGTACTCCAAGGTCAATTGAAATAAGGTTCTTTGGTCTGATGAGACAAAAATTGAGCTTTTTGGCCATTACACTAGACGCTATATTTGGCGAACACCAAACATTGCACATAACCACAAACACACTACCAGCGCTGTGAAGCATGGTGGTGGCAGCGTCATGCTCTGGGGATGCTTCTCAGCAGCAGGACCTGGAAGGCAAGTAAAGGTAGAGGGGAACATGAATGTAGAAAAATATCAGATAATCTGACTCTGTCTGCAAGAGAACGACAACTTTGGAGAAATTTTATTTTCCAGTAAGTCAGCAACCCCAAGCATACAGCAAAAGCGACAGAGAAATGGGTCACAGGCAACAAGATGAATATTCTAGATTAACCAACTCAAAGTCCAGTTCTCAATCAAGTTGAGAATTTGTGGCTGGACATGAAAAGAGCTGTTCATGCCTGACAGAACTTGAATGTTTTTGCAAGGAAGAAGGGTGAAAAAATGCAGTGTCCAGATGTGCCAGACTGATTGAGACATATACACACAGACTCAGTGTTGTGATTAAAGCCAAAGATGCATCTACTAAATGCTGACCTAAAGCGGGTGAAGATTTATGCAATCACTTTCTTTATCTTATATATTTTTTATTAATTTATATTATGAAAGCAGGCAAAGCAGGGAAAACAGAAAGCCACCAAACAGAAGACAAACCACGATCTCCTGGCTGACCAACTTGTGACTTACTTCATTGCCATGCCTCTGAGGGCAATTACTTTTTCAGATAGGGCCAGGTAGGTTTGGATAGTTTTGTTCCCATAATAAATAAAATCATAATTTAAGAAGAAACTGCAATTAGTTGATGATCTGAATCATGTAAGTGTGACAAATATCAAAAAGAAATTAGGGAGGGGGCAGATACTTTTTCACAGCACTGCAGATGCTAAAAGACCCCTTTTGCATGTCTCTGTTAGGCCGGTTCCATCGGATAGAAAAGCAGCATTTGGAACCCTGTGACAAGAACACTTTGGTTTTTTTTTTTTACTGTTTTTAACAACTCTTCACATAAAAAAAACACTATCCTGCATTATCTTTACACATAAGCAGGACAGTGTTACATATGCAGAGGTGCAGCTCTGATGTTTTTCAAGCTACCAATTGACAAAAATCTCATTTCATTTTGTGGTCACTATGAAAGATTTTGTGTGTGTGCGTGTGTGTGTGTGTGTGTGTGTGTGTGTGTGTGTGTGTGCGTGTGTGTATGTTCATAGTGATGTATCTTTAAATATTTGTTAGGTATTGATCTCTGCCCAGAGGAGCATCTCATCTCCATACTGTGACCCTTTCAGCTCATTATTAACCTGCCTAATTGTAACCTGTATTGAAGGAAAACTCATATTACTTTATATTTATCACAGTTTCTGAAAGCCTCATGGCTGACAAGTTTGATGAATATGGCTACACACTGATTGCACCGAGGTAAGATGGCATGCAGTTACATTTTTACACTTTTTTGTAACAAACGCAACAACTTTAACTCAGTTTAACTTTTTTTTTTCCATTTCCAACAGGGATTACTGTAAGGACTTAAAGCCTGACACCAACAACACTGAGTTCCTCAAGAAATTTAATGACTACATTGACACAAAGACTCCAAACAACCCCATGTGTAAGCATAAAAAAAGGAGAAAGGTTTACCACAATTGTTGTGCATTTTTAATGGTTATGATCAGTATTTGCTATAGTATGTTTACTGGAACCCTGAAAAGGATAAGCGGAAGAGAATGGATAGATGAATGTTTACATGATTAAATCTCAGCCACTTGGCTTAGTATCAAGATGCACGTTCAACATTTAATGGAAGAGTGCCAACCCAAACATATTCCCAGAAGTCTCTCTTTCCAGAGAAATACAGGTCTGGCTGGATGGTTTGGTGTGCATGACCAGGCAAACCTTTGTAATGCTGAACCCCTGTGTTCGTGTTACCCATTTGATGCTAACTCTAAAAGTCTGACCATCACACGCCTGACTGCACATGTGTGAAGCACGTCGGCTTAGATGTGGCACACACGCACTCTTGCGCGCACACACACACACACACACACACACACAGTATTCGCTAGCAATATGCCTTCCACACCCCACCTATAGCCGCTCGACCTCATCCAATTACTCTGTGTTTGTGAGAAAGAGCAGGACACGTCAAGCCGAGAGCGTGAGCGGAGCAATAAAACACAAATCAGGGACCAGTGGACCTTTTCCCTAACATCTGACCAACACATTAACATCCTTGCCATTTCTTACATACACTCATTGAGATGGATCACTCTTTTTTTTTCTTGGAGGGGGGGTATTGAGCAAACCAAAAGGTCCCTGGATATTTATAAAAGAGCTCCTTTATTGTGTTCCTTGGTACAATTTGATGGTGTGCATTTAATAACTTACTTCAAACATCTCAACAGGATCAATC